>DF240434.1:42255-119114 GCA_000507305.1 Breviolum minutum Mf 1.05b.01
TGCTAGGACTACTATTCCTGTCAGGCTACCCAAAAGTTCGTATATCGGAAGTTTGCCACTAAACTTCCTTTGACTAGCTATACATGGAGCTATAAACTTACTTACAAGTGGTTTTTTGGGCCCACTTTGTGGAAGATTCGTCTTCATCACCATTTTCGGGGCTCCATTGTTGTCAAATTGGGGGTTGATTGAGAAATCCGAATGATGTTGTCTATTTTGGCAATATGAAATGAAACGTAATGAAGTCTATAAGTCTATAACATCTATAACCCTTATAAATGGCCGAAAATAGATAAATGGGTAACTGCCTGGTATTATAACCCACTTTTTTTCGGGGCCCCAAACTCACTTCGTTTCCCACCCAACCTTGACAAATCAACGCCGCGCAAGTGATCTCCGTGGAACGGCCGAAGGATGCTAAGATGTTGGCTTGGAAGGTCACATCAACGTCATACCTGGGGGTGAAGATGGGGTGAAGATGTATCGATCATACAGGAAATTAGGTGATTTTCCAGCAAGTCGTGTTAGCTTTTAGGGTGGTGACTGGGTCACTCAAAACAAAACCCATCCCCCAAACAGGATCCCGGATCCCAGGAAGTCCAAGTCGACCAAATCTTTGCACATTGCTGCTAGGAAGTCTTTTACAATAGAATCATCCGATTCATGGATTCATTTTGGTAGTTGGGTGTTTAGCAGGGGAATGAGAGAATGAAGCTGAAATTCAACATGGAACCTCACAATTTTTCACCCCAAGAGGAGATTCATTTCAAAAAAAAACCATAATTTTCAGGTTCCAGCTGTTGATCTTTTGGGGGGGGGGGTTGGGATGGATTTTCATTGCGCAAACAATAAACCACACACGTTTTGATGGAAGCTTGTTTCTTGCATTTCTGGCTGTTTTTTGGGAAGGGGGGCAGAATCCTTTCAAATCTACTAGAGATCGATACAACCACCATTTGCTAAAAGGTGGCCCCCGAGCCGATCGTCATAAGTTTAGCTATAACTAACCCCTATAACTGGCCGAAAATCAATGGGTTTGCCTGGGGTGAAAAAAACCCTACTTATAGGGGTTATTTCGCTCCACTTATAACTGGTTTTTAGGCCCACCTTGTATCAACTTTTTTTGTTTTTGTAGCTTTGAAATGCGCCCACACTTATGTTGAATCCACACCGAAAACCACCCCAGCCCCAACTCCAGTTTCTCCATTTCCAGTCGAAGTACCACTCAACTGTCTACCCCCAATCCAATTCACCGCGTTTTTTTTTGTGTTAAAACCTTCTTAAAAAGATAGGAACTTCCATAAACTTCCTTCCTGAGCAATTTCATCACCCTGAACACTCGGGGGAAAAGTCGCTCAAACAGTTCCATTGCCAGGAAAAAATCCTACCTTTGATCAACAGGTAAGTTAGCTGACTTGTTGCGGACAGCGGCGCGGGCCTTCTGCTTGACGTCCTTGCTCTTTGCTTTGTGGGCCTTCGCGGCTCTGCCACTGCTGTGGCGGGAACCGCTTGGTTCCTCAGTCTCGCTCGCCTTTCCCGCCTCAACTTTTGTGCCTCCGCTGCGTTGCAGGCAGCCTGCAACTTGTCAAACCGTGCGGTTTGCCACTGTTGCCAGCGTAAGCAGTTGACACTCCAGTAAGTGTGTTGGTCTCGGGAGCTCTCCGAAGGACCAATGCGGCACCAGCAAAAGCGGCACTGGGACCGGCCTTTGTTTTGACCCTTCCCCTTGGGCGGGTGCTCCGGTTCTGGTGGTGGCGCGTGTTTGTTCGCCCTCGCAGGTGGATACCCATCGGACCCTAAGATGCTTGGAAACAGCAAAACAAATTATGCCAAATGGTGGGCCATGAGGCCGATTTGGGATGGTACAAAGCAAAAAATCACCTTTTGTAAGGATCCTCACCCCGTAAAAACCGGCGTCATTTTGAGGACCTAGACACCCCTACGTACTACAGGTTCACACCCTTCCATTGGAGGGTCAAATGATCCTTAGTGGCCCAAACAGCAAATCCAAGGAAACCACCAAGGTGCAAGGTGACCTGTTTGCTGTTCCACAACATGATGGTTCCTGGACCAACAGCGAGGCCTTTGACTCCTTAGGGCCCATGGAGAGAAATCTTCGGCGAGATTCGAAAATTCAAAACGCCGGTATGTATGTTGGGAAAGTACGTTGAACTATGGGAGTTGTTGCCCTGGAGTTATGAAGGGAATATACAATCCCAAATTAATAATAAGCCCTTAGGTCCGTAGCTGTTCGTCAACTACAAACTGTTTGTTGCAAATGGATGTCTTATTTTTTTTGGCGGGGATTTGAATCTGCAAAAAAAAACAACAACAATTTCCGGGGGCTCCATCTTATTACCAACCCAAACAATGCATTATTATGGTAAAATCACTCAGAATTACGATACATTTGTATTGTTTGATTCCCCGAACATAGGTAAAACTAATGACCACTGTTTTGATGCTTGAACATTTTGGACGAGCAGTGATGCTCATAAGGATTAAGCATGCTGATTTGATGGGTGATCCAGGGTGATCAGTGTAGGGGGTCACCTTCACAGTCAACATGAACAAACTCATCATCACTGTAGACTTTCTGTTTGCTTTCCATTCTCCATCATTGCATTGCACCAAACATTACAAACCCCTTTTGAAATCCTTCTTCACAAAATCACACCAAACCCTGTTCATAAGTTAGATTTCGAATTATCATCTAAAGCTGGGTAATATGATCCCTCTTTTTTCAGCAAATAAACCATGGGTCAATGTGTGCTCATTTGGGCTACACCCCCGAAAATTAATGGCTGGAACCTCAAAAATCATCCCTTTTGAAAAGGAACATCATCTTCCAAGCCTTCATTTTTGGGTTCCAGCCGTTAATTTTCCAGGGTGTTTTTGTTTTATGACATGTAAAGACATGTAAAAATCCAACTCTCCAGCAGCAAACGTTGCATCTCTGCCAAGCGTCGGTAGTTGGCGTTGAGGTTAAAATGAACCTGTCAGGCGGCCGTGCAAGGTAAGGTTTTAAGGTCAGGTAACCCCACTTTTTTGTTGGGGATGCTTATTATATTTATTATACATGTCCTTTTCGAAAAGGTTAATTGGTGACCTCCCGCAAAAACTCAAAACATCAGGGCTTGCATTGGACGTGGCACATGAAAGACACAAAGTGGTGTGAGAAACCTGAGGGGTAGCTCTGTTTCTCGCTCCCTATTCTGAAGGGGTTTAGATCCCCAAGCTCCTTAGTTCCCTTCCAAGCACCAGTCAGTATTTTTGTATTTCACATCCGATACATATCCTAAAGAACCACATCTTTTTGCGATTTTGGGGAAAGACGTCTCCATTTTTTTTTTACCGCTACCTTTTGGTTTTCAATTTTTTCATCCACCAAAAAAACCTCTCTCTCCCAGTTCCTCTTTTCCGGCCTGTCTCTCGGTGTGGTAGACGAGAATCTCCATGGGCGATGTTTGTACCGCCATCAACGGAGCCTGGTTTCAATGATAGATAGAATGAAAAAAACCTATCACCAAACATTTCAGGTACCAATGAAACAAGGGTTTAATATGGCCTTATTAAGGGATCATGATGGATCTTAATCATAGAATCCATGGAATGATATTATTTATCACCAAACATTTCGTTGGTACCTAAAATGGAGGAATCCTCACCTGTATATACGCTGTATGGCTCTCTGCTTATGTAAGGGAGAAAACTCCCACCCTCAAAATAGCCGGCTATAAGGTGCAGGAATCCCTCCATTTTTAGGTATCTGAAACTTTTGGTGACAACTTCGTTTTCCAAACGACCCTCCCCCAACGTCCTACACGGAAAAGCAAACGAAGGCGAAAACTATGCTTTCTGGGGATTCCAATGGGGCATGAACTACTCTGATACCATGCTCATCCATGTATCGCTGCAGAGTGCCACGATTGTGAAGTCCACGGTCACAAGTGACCTGTTCTGGCAAACCAGCCCAGCTAAACCATCGCTCTGTCAAGATGCGAAGACACTTGTTGTAAAACACAGAAGCTTTTTGGCTGCACGGGTAAAAACCGTTCCGAGATGTCTTACGGAACTTCCTGGCCAGCACACTCTCCTCCGAGAAGAAGATCTGAATCTCTCGGGCCACTGTCTTCCCGTCCTTTTCTTTGCGGCCTTTGTCCGCAGTCCGCCGCTCTTTCCCATGGTCCAACGCCCTCAAAAGGATGAGAGTTTTAGTTTTGGAAAAGGAAAAAACACACACACTTGGGGCTGAAAACGGATTGGGAGCAAATTCTTGGGTAGGGGGCGTCCATGGATTTTAAAGATCTTTCCCCTCTTTCCCCAGAAAAAAAAACAATGAACACAATTTGTGAAAGCGTGAACACATGTGAGGTCTTCTTCAGGGAGAGTTTTCAAAGAAATCTCCAAAGAACTTTCCCGAACTTCCAAGTGACGATTTGCCATAGATTTGCGTTCTTTGATCCCCCCAAACCCTGGAAGATTAACATGGAACCTAAAAATCACCCATTTAGAAAGGAACATGATCTTCCAAACCTCCATGATTATGTTCCATGTTAATCTTCAGGGGTGCAATTTAATGATCCCTCTCAAAATAAATGCATATAAATGCCAACTTTTTAAAATCTCAACGCAGCCAATGGTTAATTGTTGGTTTGGGTCGGTGGTTTGGGATTCTAAGGGCACCCTGAAGTAACAATCCCTTTCATAAGGGGATCCCAGGAATCCAAACCACCAACCCAAACCAATAATTAACCACTAGCTGATCAACCGAAACCCCAAAAAAACTCCAATTTGACGCCCCAAAGCCACACCTGCACCGCACTATTGAGCTGTGCTTCACTCAAAATCACACTGGAACGTTCCGTCCTCAGTGGTCACTGACGTTGACCTACCTGGGGTAAGTCCATCAGACAAATTATAATATTTCACCAACCCGGATTTCCCTGAAAGAAGGGGATTTCCCTTCCAAAAAGCTACCTTTTGAGGTGAAAACTCATGTGAGGTCGCGAACTAATTTGACCAAATAAGGTGTCTTGAATAAGTCAGTAAGATTTTCAGAATAAGAAGAATAAGTCAGTAGGATTTTCAGGGGACCCCCAATAATGGGACCCCTCACTCACACTATTCCCATACCACTCCCATAAGAATCCCCAAAGATATGGGAATGGTATGGGCAGCGATTATGGGCATAGTATGAGAAGCTTACCATATAAGGAGGTCCCACTATTGGGAGTCCCTGGAATATCCTGGAATCACCCTTGAATAAGTCAAGAAACATTGTGGTGATAACTGGCAACCAAGGAACAAGTTGGTATGAATTGGGATGCACCCGTCCGCAAAAACGAACGGATGGAAATCCCCCTTCAAAAATAAATTAAAGGTTTGGTTACACATGACATTTTCATCAAAGGGGTGATGACTTTGTTTCTTCTCTTCCGTGCTTTAGTTTTTGCCAAGGACTTTTTGAAAAGGGTGAATTCATTGACAATCATTCAGCTCGCGAATGAAGCAAGATCTTTGGATCATCCAAATCAACTTCAACTTGGATTCGCGACGAATCTCGATGCAAAAGGAAAAAGTGAACCAAACATCTTCTGACAAAAGGTGGGCCATGATGGTGATGAATCCCATGGAAACCAATCCGTAAAAAATCCCCTGAACCACAAAAAAACAACCTCTTACTTTCCATCATACTGGTGGCTCAATCGGGATCCTTATTTCATGGTTTGTTATAGTCCCCACACAACTGGTTATTTTTTTCTCCTAAACAACACATCCAAGAAGACAAAAAATTGATGGAAAACTTCCCAATCACGGGCCACCGCATAGTTGGGACTCTTTTCATTTCACTGAAATGCTGAAGCTGCTGAAATTTAAAGAAACCACTGCCTGAAACTAACAGCAATTTTGCACTGGAAAATTTGATGGTGCAAATGATTCATTTCCTTTTGGGATATACTCTATTTCCAGCTGCTCCCTGTTAGTTTCGATTGGTAACTTGAGGCTGAATTGCTCCCCAAAAAGCTGATGTGCTTGGTGCGAGAATAGTCATCCCAAAATTTGCACTTAAAGATTAATAAAGAAGTTCCTTTCGTGTGTATTTCTACCAAACTTCATCAAACTCACTCAGAAATTGCTGTAGTAATCAAATACTTCTTGCTGTTGCTGCCGTTGTTGTTCTTGTTTGTGGTTTGTTGCAGTTCTTCTTCTTCTTCTTCTTGGTGTCGTCGTCCTTGGTGTTTTTGGTTGTTTGTTCTCGTTTCTCTCCCCATGTTGTTCTTGTTGGTTGTTGGTTGTTTGTTGTTTCTTTAAACTGTTGTTCTTGCCGCTGTTGCCGTTAGTGTTGTCCTTGTTTCTCCCCATCCCCATGTCTTGCTTTTATCTTTCTCCCATAATTCACTACCGAGGTGCCTCGCATGAATTAGACTTTCACCAGGTCCCCAGGTGAGTTTATCCACAGCACATTCTGCCACACTCACCACGGGCAACACTTGCCTCGGAGGTGACGTGAAACAACGCGGTAAAGGCACATAACTGGGTAGGATTTCAATAGGATTTCATCCCATATATTACACTCCCTAAAACGAACATAGCCCCTGAAAATAGGCAATCCCAAAAGGAAGCTAGTATTCCAAACATCCATTTCCAGGTTCTATGTTGGTTTCAGGGAGGGTAACCCTAAACAACCTTTCAGGGCCCGTTTCTGATTGCTCAATTCCAGGTGCCAGCATTCGGCATTCATCTTGGATTTGGTTGGTTTTTAGCGTCACCTTGCCTTTTTTGGAACAAATTCTTCAAGGATTGCCATGAACAAAAACGTCGACGAATCTTCACTCCCTACAGCGGTCTAATTGCAAAAACCCAACCCAAAACAATGCGAACTATGATTGGCAAATTCAATTCACTCACAAAATGACCATAGATTTTAGCATCAACTTTGGATGCCCCCCAATATGTGTCATTTAATGGCTGAAGGGATTTTTGGGAACGCCTTAGTCTTGCTCCCTTGATCCCAGCACCCAGCAATCGCGTTTTGCCAGGCGACCAATTGGATTCTGACTTAGGCATACCTGACAATGTACTAGAGCGCCATTGCACCATCCGTCCTCCACGTGTTCCACATGCCAGGACCTGTCATTGGTGGTTTTGTTGATCTCGTGGAAAAGTTGGGGTGAGTTGTGTTGGTGGTTTCTCGTTTCTAGGTCTACACCTCCGAAAACTAACATTTTAACATGGATACTTCATTGAGCCCTGAAAAAAATCGTGACTATTCCCCGACCTTTTTTCAGCTCACGGCTCGTTCAGTCCTAAGAAAAGAACCATTGCGTTTTGCCAAGTCATACACCGAATTTGAAAAGAATTCACCAAAATGGAGTTTTCAGTCGATGGCAAATATATAAATTGGTGATTAACTTGAATTTTCTCGAGATGGTTGGAACCAGTTCCAAACAGGCTCTTACAGCAAGTAATAAGAATAACTTAACAAGTTAGCTTGAAAACAACATCCTTAGGGATGTGCCAATCGAAACCTGTGGATTTTTGCTCCGTTTCTCACTGCCTGTGAAAAAAAAACAGGGATTTTAGATACTTCAAACTCCACAGCTAACGAATGATGCTCCAAAACCACTTGGTTTGGGGAGGTGTTTTTGGCACCCGTTCGCGGCAAGCGATGAAAGCATGGTTTGAATCAGTTCAGGGTAACAGAGCTGATTGGTAGTTGATTGGTTCGTTGGTGCCTTGTTCAAGCTTTGTTGGGTAACTAGTGCATAGCAAAAGAAACTCCAATTGATGTTGTGTTGTTGAAAACACATTTTGAATCAATTTGCTAAACCTTAAATTTACCAAACCTTTTCACTAAACCAAAAAACACCCACATTATCTGACACAAAAAAACCTGACACGAAAACTTCACCCGGTTTTTTCGGGAATTTCGATGGCCTGCTTGCGAGGGTTGTAGTCCACGCTGGTGACTTTATCACCACTGAGGCTATTTCTTTCATCGATGCCTTGTAAACCTCAGGATTTTCGCATCTTGGCGACTCTTCAATGCCTTGAAACAAAATAGAACCCAAATTTGACCATTGCTTTGATTGGAAAAGACCTTGTTTTGGAGGGTAAACCTTTCAAACATAGAGGTCATTGGGGCTTTAGGTATATATATATACCTTGGATCTACCTGCCACCCTCCTAGGATGCCAGTCACCACCAAGATGACATTAGAGTTTTACGAGGGAATCTACCATAACATAGGTGATTTTTATGATCTAGAAATTCGCCTCGTCGATGCGGAGGGAACAAAAAATCATAGTGAACCAACGAAAACATCTTCTCGACCTTAATTTGGTGGAATTTTTTGATGAAATAGCTTTGATTGGAAGGTCACTGATGATGATGATGATGATGATGATGATGATGATGATGATGATGATGATGATGATGATGATGTATATACCATGCAATATACCATGCCTGGAAAACAGCCGTTGCGACGTTAATTTCCATCAACTTGAAACCCCTAAAACCAGCAAAAGCGGTTGCCTAAAAAGGGTACTTTTCCTAGGTTTTCCGGGTGGAAACCAATCCCATAAAACAAATCACCTCAAAAAACCAACATCCAAACAGTTTGGGAACCTTATTTTCTCATATGAAAATCCACCGGTTGGTGGAGGATTCATATGTGAAACGTCGCAACCCCAAAAGAATCCCGGCCGAAAAAACACCCAAGACACTCAGGATGTAATTCTCATCGTCGGCCAAATTCCTGGCTGAACAGGAATGGTTTGACAAACTTTCGGACACAGTGTTTCGTGGCGGTTCGGAAGGTTGGTTGGTGGCTTCGAGGTTGGTTTTCCACCCCTAAAAATTGAAGGAAGGGATACAAGGTGAGGCCCTGCCTTGTAGCAACCATGATGGCCCTTGGGAAAAGGGGCAACTTCGTCGAAGAATATGGTGATTTTTTGTATCTATCCTAAATTTGCGGGCGTCATTGGCGAAGGTCGTTTTTTGAGGAAAGTAGGTGGGGGGTGTTGGATTGAGATTTGCATGAAGTTGGTGGTCTTAGTTTCATAGGGAAAATGGTGGTACCGTGGGGATGGAGTGGCCCGTAGGCGTGGAACCTTGATATACCCGATAAATACCCACTATACAAGGTGTATCGTGGGGTTGATCAATTAAGGGGCTTTACATCCCAAGGGTACAAAAACATTTCGGGTATGATATGTTGGACATTTCCGGCGTGGTGGTGAAACACATCTAGAACCGAAACCCCGACCCGAGTAGCTGGGATGATCATAGAAAGCTAAATTGTATAGTATGCATATGGCTCTTAGTAGGTCATCCCGAACTAAACCTGCATTGAAGCCACCAATGGCATCCGCCCGGTCAGGTTTTGATCCAAAATTCATACGAATCCTAGGATGATCCTCCAAGGCAACCCACCCATCCCAACCCAACTCCACCAACCCGAATCCCAATCCCGCCACATGGAATCCGACAATCAGATAAAAGAACTGCATTCTTTGATCCCCCTTAAACCAAGGTACAGTAATTTAATGATCCCTGTCAAAATAAATGCCAACCTTTTAAAATCTCAACTCAGCCAATGATTAATTGTTGGTTTGAGTTGGTGGTTTGGGATTCGAATCGGGGTACCACTAAGAATTCCAATTACTTTCATTTAAGGGGATCCTTTCGGAATCCCAAGCCACCGGGGCCCAAACCATTAGTTGAGACAATGACTATCGGGTTGGTGACCATCCCCTATTGTATGGACATACTCCCCAGAAAATTAACATTGAACCTGAAAATCACCCCTTTGGAAAGGAACATCATCTTCAAACCCTTCACTTGTAGGTTCCATGTTAGTTTTCGGGGGTGTACTGGGAGTTGATCGACCCTGGCACACATGGAATCCGACCAACAACCGGCGCTCCAGATTCTCAGAATACTCTCATGGCTACAAGTCGCCTCGGTTTTCGGGGGGAAATTTTTCTAGGATTTTTGTCTGGTTTTTGTACAAGGTGGGCCCCTATACCAGTTATAAGTGGAGTTATACCTCCTATAATTAGGGTTATAACCCTAGTTACCCATAAGGCAATTTATGGAGGTTATAACCCTAGTTACCCATAAGGCAATTTATGGAGGTTATAACCCTAGTTATAACTAGTAGGGGCCTTCCTTGTAGGAAAACTGCTTGGTGGTTGAACCAACCCATTTGAAACATACAAAATGTGAAAAAATGAACAGTTGGAATTCACTCTCATCCAAATTGTACTCTATATTTTATCAAAGAAATCTTAGAAATTTGAATTCACCGATACCCCCAGGCATTAAGGGGCTACCTCCAAAAATTGCGAACCAAGGAGATTGGTAAAAAAAAAGAGTTTGCCTGTTTAAAATTTTAGGTTTCCCAGTGAGTTGTTGTTTGTTCAAATTTTCCTATCGTTGGTTCCTTTTTTGAGGCCGCGATATCATTCATCCAAGAAAGTTACAACTCTACCCTGGTGTGCTCCAGTTCAGCGTGTTGGTTCCGAACCTGAGAAACTTGTTAACAATTGACCCTAACAAGTCTACTAATATGCTTGGATTTGCGACTCTTTGATTCTTGGAAAAGCCGTGAACCAACATATTCTCCCCATAACGGTGGGCCATGATGGCAATTTTCATCCCATGGGATCCCAATCCGTAACAAAAAAGTCACCTAAAAGCCAAATCCAAGTATAGAATCAGCTTTTAAAGCTGGGCAGTAATTTCTGCGGTCGCGCCCTCGAACTCCACTGACGCGGAATAGTTTCTTGCGTTCACCAGGACCCGTAGGATTTTGAAGCACTGGTACCCCGCAAGAGGCTAAATCCCAGCCGTTAAAGTGTGTCGGAAGCTTGTGGCGAATGCGCTGATGGTTCCTCCACTGTACTTCCTCACCAGCAGCCAAGAATTCTGCGCTAGTGTACCTCCTTGGTCTGTTGCCGCTCGCTAGGTTGTAATGGCTCACGTAGAGCTCGAGCGCTCTCCTGCCGCAGTCCTTGATTGACTTGAAAGATTGGCCCAATCGAAGTTCTGCGTGACGCGTACTAGTATGTTCTGGTAATCGACTGGAACATGGACAGCGTCAAACTTAATTGGAAGGCGATAGGCGTCTTTCGAACCGCGCGGATGATTGTTCTTTTGCCAGACCTTGAATCTCTCCTCAGCGTTAAACGCTGTGAGGTCATGACAACTGGACACCAAATCCTCTCAGAGCGGTCATAAAGGAATTCCCTCACTAATCTACCCACCGTTTGGGGTGACCTTACCCTAGCGTTTATTTTTTGCCTGGGTAATATTTCATCCCCATGAAATACTGGTTGTTTTATAGGGATCCTCATATTGGCCTATAAAACCCTTATAAAATCCCTATACAGCTAAAAAAAACCTAGGATTTTGTTTTTTTTCCGCAATCCGTTTCCTCAGGTCCAAGGTACCAATAGTCCAGGTCCAGCCCAACATCCCTGTAATTTCTCAGGTGTTGGGCCACAGGATAACTTCCTTGAAATGAAACGACGGGGGATGGCGGATGGACGGTGGACGGGTGGACGACTCAATGGTGGTTGGTGGGTTGCAAACAACACTTGGATGTGTCAGGAAGTAAGTAAAAGCTTAGGATCAGTGGGTTATAACCCCAATATACACCATTTAAAAGTAGGATGTATATAACCCATTGATCCTAACCATTGATCCTACCTTCCAATGGGACATCCAAGCAGGGGTGGAAAGATTGATATGGTCAGAAAGGATTCGTCTACTGACAAATCTGACAATATTCATTGGAAAAAAAACACCATGTGGTCCCCTTGGAGGTTGAAATATTAGTCAAAATGGGAATCTTCCCCAAATAGGGGTGAAAACAACAAATATTTGAAATCACCACCCAGATCGCCATCTTTTTTTTGGGTGGGACGTTGATACAACAACTGCTCTTCATGAAAAATTGGCCCGTCAAAAAAAGGTGAATTTTAAGGTGCTGGGAAGTTGGTTTTTTGGTTTTCTGAGAAAGTTGCGACGAACTTCGAGTCGTTTGGAAAAAAATAATCGAAACCACCATTCTCCCTGAAACTAACATGACATAGCACCTGAAAAATAGACCACATGGAAGTTCGGAGATTCCTATTATTGGTTTCACCACCATTTTCAGGGGCAAACTCGCTGTTCGTTTCAGGGAGGAAGGTATTCTCCCAAAAGGTGGTCGCCATGATGGGATGGTGACCATCACGTCCTTGGGGATGTGGCTTGGGTGCCTTCCAAGTAATACTCTCCAATAAAAACTTCCTGAAGCCTTCGTACAAACGTAGGGTGATTTTTCTTGGTGGCCTAAAACCAAGTTCATTTCCCCAAGGATCCGGGTGAACATAACAAAATATTTGAAACCATGTTAATGTTGGAGTATACCCAAAGTCTAGATATCTTCTCTGACTTTGTTTGCATATTCACCCCGTTGGCCCATTGAAGGAATGGCAAGTCATTTTTTTAAAAAGGCTTCCGAGAGACCACAAGAAATTTGAGGAATTTCCCCACAGCAAAACCCCCACAAACAAATACTTCAAAATGCTAGTGCTGGGTACCCAGTAAGGCGGGTACTAAAAGGATGATGTCGTAAGCCTCAAAAAACCGTGGGTGTTTTGTCAGTGTTACTATATGTTTTTATATTTTCTAACCCTAAATTGCCAACCGAAAATTGAAGAATCTAATGCTTCAGTGGTGATTTTTACCTTTACTGGTTGGTGGCAAAAACCCTTCAACTCGTTGCAGCCCTTTGCTTAAAAAGATTTAGTATGGGAAAATGATCATCCCGAATTGAAGCTCACTACGAAGCTAGAACAGCCCAGCATAATGGAAGAACCAAAAACATAATTCGAAGTATTTCCAGCATTTTCAATGGGAATAAGATGGAATAAGGCCCTATCAAGGAACAATGGTGCTTTTTTTATCCCTGAACCAGGCCTTATTTTTTGGGGGGTTTTAGGTGGCATTGGGAAATAATCCTTTAGATTCGCATGATATTTTCTAGCCAAGCATCAATTTGGACTCATTGGTGACCTTCCCATCAGCCGACAATGAAAATTGTACCAAGATCACGCTTTTCGTGACAAGGACCACCACATCTTTCTCGCGGTAGTATTCCAATAAGAGCCTCAAGTCGGATTAGTAGCTTGGATTGTAGCTTCTTGCTCTTCCATGCGGTTGGGAAAAGTGAACCAACAAATCTTCTCCATTACATGATGGGTTTTTGATGGTGATTTTCATCCCATGAGATCCCAATCCATTAAAAAATCACCCTAAAAACAAATCCAAGGCAGTTTCAATTGGTGGGTGGGTACATCTGAATCGGGGGAATTTCCCAAAAAAATCTCACCTGTTTTTCTACTTAGAGGGTTGGTTAAAACAAAAACAACCAACCAACCAACCAACCCTCCTAACCCCCCTGTTTTTTTGAAGGAATTTCGGGTGTTGCTTTTCAACGGAGATTTTTTTTCTCAAACTCGGGTTGTTGGCCTTCTGGATTTCCTACCCCAGAAGCCTCAACGACATATTCCTTGATGGCTGAAATCCTGCAGTGCCAGAGACATATATGAAACCTGGTAAATAGTGGGGATATGTCTACCATATAAATCCCAAGAACCAACCACCGTTTGGATGGTGCTAAAAACCCTGTAAACTAATGGGAGAAGCTACCAACCTCACATGGTTAGATGGATTTCTGAACCATCAACAGTATGGGTATATCTTGGGCTCGGGGTATTTCTCCTTAAGGGTTGGAAGTTAGCATCTTCTTAGATGCATCAACTGGTCGTTTGTTCAACGTCATCAAGGATATGTTGAACCAACTATATTCCAGGGGGTAAGTCTATATATGACCAATCCAATCAATGCACGATTTTTCGGAGAAATCCCTGAAAATTACCATTTGCTGCTTGTTTCCTCAAAATGGGTCCCATTTGATGATCCCTGCGCATAACTTAACTCATGTACCCTCCCAATTCTTCCAAGTACTCAAGGCGATTGGTTAGATTTTCAACCACCCATCTTAGATCCCCTGTACTTGGATTTGCGACTCCTCGATGCTTGCAACAAAAAGTAAATATATTCCAGCTTCTTCCAAGTGACCTTTTGATCACCCAAATGGAGGTCACTTAACCCCTGAAAAGGTCACTTAAACCCCGCAAAAGGGTCACTCGGAAGAACCTGGTTCTCTTTTATGGGTGGTTTGATGCTGATTTACGGACAAACGTCAAAGATCACACATCCAAGGTATGTATATACATTGTCGAAAACTAACATGGAACCTGAAAATACTCCCTTGGAAAAGGAGAAACATCTACAAATCACCAATTTTGGGGCTTCCAGCTTAGGTTTTTTTCGGGGGGATGGGCCTCGTATCTTTGTTGTGGGGAAGTCAATCCCCCCCCCCTGGCTATCAACACGGGTTTCCCATGGTCCCAAGGCACAAGGGGGAACCAATTTTGTAGCGCTCGGAGCATAAACCGAAATCATCCGCGAGGTAAATGATGCCTTGCTCACCTGGCGCCCCGAAGCGACACCATGAGATTTTTGGTGGAAAATCGTCAGAAAATGGTGGGAGGAGGGAAAACCACCCCTTGGGATGGTGATTTTTGGTGTCATGACAAATTCCTTTTAGGATCATAAGAAAATAATAGTTCTAGGGAAAATGGTGGTATTTTTGGGGATTGTACCCTTAATAAGCAACCCCATTGATACACCTTATATAACGTGGATATTTATAAGGTAGATACCCTTTTACAGGGCTCCCTGGGGGTGTTCAACCACTAGGATACCATCCCAACATTACCACCATTTTCTCCATGATCGCCAGGTCAAAAATCCGCTGATGATTTACTAGAGTAGGAAGTAAAACATCATCCAAACTTGGATGTCCCAGGAAGTTAGTAAATGGTTGGTATAAATGGGATATATTGAGGAAAAAACTTATAACCCACTTAGTAACCTTTCAGTAACTTCCTGGGACATCCAAGAGCAACAAATCCAAGTATGGTAGTACACTCCGTAAGCGTTGTGCCTCCAAAAGGAATCGATCTGAGATCCCTTGGCCACCATTTTTCAGTGGGCTTTAGTTCTAAGTTTTACGGACACCAATATCTATAATATACATTTATATTTACCGACATCTGGTTGTTTTCTTGGTAGGTCAATCTTACCTTTTATCCATTTTTCACGGTGCTTTTTGGCTATATTAGCTGTAGGGAGTGGATAATCTCCGTTGGATTCCCGAGGCGGCGCTTCGCGGAGGACCTCCGAAGAAGAAGGGTGGATTGTCCAAGTTCGCTTCCCCCGTGGGCGTCGTGGTCCGGAAGATCACCTGTTGACCAGAACGGGGGAGTGGCACATTTGAGCCGTGATCCATTTCAACCCGGTTGGTGGGATGATATCCTACCCAGTTTTATAGGGATTATCATCGGGCAATTTTGCAGAGAGGATCGATCCTTATGAAACAACTTAGTCTTAATGGAAATGGAGATTTTTGTTGGGTGGACCCACTTTTCAAGAGGGACGCATTTTGGTGGGTTGGTTGAAGGATTTTTTCATATTTGGGAATTTGATGGTACCCTGCGATGCCACCGCCCCTCCGGGAAACAAAGCCTTGTTAAAGGCCTTTTTGAGGGATCATGGTGGCTAATAACAATTACTCATTGCTTGGAGGGGGCCTACCCTTAGATTCGCATGATTTTTGGTCGTTTTGTTTTTGTGGGCACAAGATTCAAGATAAATATTAAAAAACCGAAAGGGATGCGAGTTCCCGGGGGAACCCCTCCCAATTGGATTGAAGTCAAAGTAAAACAATGCTTAAAACATGTCGGATTTCCCCGTAGTCGCCCTGAACATATATTTACAATTCGTCATCCAGTTGGATTTGCATGTTCGATGCTTGGATAAAAATGAACGTTAGCAAAAACTCATCCCAAAAGTTTGATGGTGATTTTTTGATGGTAAACATCCATTAAAAAAAAAATACCTTAAAAAAGACATCCTAGTGACCCACCAATTGTGACGTTCTTTCGCAAACCTGTTTGTTTTTCAGATGGTTCGCATCCTGGGGTGTTGTAATTTATACCCCCAACTCAATCAATTTTGAAAAAGGTCAGCTAAGGAAAGGGTCATCAAGATGCTCTCTGTCCATGCTTCATCAGTTTTTTCTATAAGAGTGTGGGTGAAAAAGGATCTCACATCAAAACTAACCCCATCAACCAGCAATGATATCGTCTTGGCAGTTTCTTTTTCGTTTCCGCTTCGAAAATCGAAAATAGGACATAGATGGATTGTCCCCCTGCCACATCTGCCTTGTCGTGTGCCCCGGACTTTCGGTAGTGACACATCCTTAGGATTTTCTGGAAAGCACAAGACCCTGCAGTTTTTGGGTACCTTTGGTTGGAGATGTGAGTGGATGTCTGGATTTCTGTGCTGAACCTTTCAGGTTTAATGGGTTGGTTTTGACATCTCATTTACAAGCAAAACGCCCCTTACTGTCGGGGTGAGCTCCCTATGTTTTTCCCAAAACAGAATGTGTTTTTGCGACGGTCAAAACACATCGAATCCGATGAGTTTTTTTGTTCAAGACAAAGGGCATTTGGCATCCTGAATGTTTGAAAGTTCATTTTTTTCGCCCAATGCTAATAAAGGAACAGATTCTTCCATTTCACTGTGAGCAGGTTTGGGAGACTCACTATCCGGTGTATAATCTATTGGCTTAGAAGATGCAATAGAAACAAAGAAGAACCGGATTAATCGACCAACCTTTACACTCCCTAAAACCAACACAGCCCCTGAAAATAGACCTTCCCAAAGAGGAAAGTAGTTTCCCAACCGCCACTTCTTCCAGGGAAAAGATGCTAGTTTTCGGGGTTGTATTTTGTTTTCGGTACCCTTCCCATTTGACCTTTTTCTTGCCAAAGACTCTGATTGCAAAGTCCTCTTTGATCAGTCTTCCATACACCCACCACACCGTTGTTGTCTGTGGTCACACAACGCGTGCCGTTGGGATTGAAGACGATACTGAGAATCCTGGAGACAACTTGGCTTGGTTGGGGTCTGATCTCACAGCATAGATCTCGAATGTGCTGATGGAAAGAAACTTGGGTCACCAAAAGTTTCAGGTACTGGGTCACCTTACAATGAACATTTTGAGGGGTGGGAAAACTCCCTTACGTAAGCCGTAGCCATACAGCGTATATAAAGGTGAGGATTCCTCCATTTTAGGTACCGTTCCGAAATGTTTAGTGGTTGGGGGTAGTAGCTCTGTTTATCGCTCAACTGTCAGTGGTTTGATGGTGATTTTCATCCCACGGTAAGAAACATCTGTGAAACATCAGCTAAAAAACAAATATCCAAGTTTTATAGACCATGTTCACCCCCGGAAATATCAATGCATATCAACCAACTGCAGGTAAACCACCTGGAAAGGATCGATGGTATACCAACTCCCTCACTCGTCTTGGTTTATCATGGTCCCTTAGAATTCGCTTTACCATTTTACCCATAAAACATCGCTTTCTAAAACGGCTCATCATAATGCCAACAATCCTGGATTGGAAAAAAATAACTCCTGTTAAAACATCCTCTTGATGGAAGAAATCCTGCACCACCAGGGATGTATAAAACCTTGTAAAAATTGTGGGATAAACTACCAACCTCAACTGGTTAGCCAGATTTCAGCCATCAACAGTATGACAATTTTTTGGGCCGGGCTAATATACAGTATATTTGGCTTTTGGGGTGCTCATTTTTTAGACCCCTATAAGCTTAGATCTGTTTTTCCACTGTTGCAGCTCGGGGGGTGGGTTATTATATACTCATCAAATTTCAGTTGCTGTAGGTCCATTCCACCATCCGTTCCCATCTTCGTCCTGGACTCTCGATGCACCTCCCGATCATCGCGCGCATTCACAGCGGCGGGACCGGTGAAAGTGACTAAACCGTCTTCCCAGCCGGCTGCGATGACCTGGCGTTCTTTAAAGATACACCCTGGAAGATTAACATGGAACACAATCATGGAGGTTTGGAAGATCATTTTCCTTTCCAAATGGGTGATTTGTAGGTTCCATGTTAGTCTTCCAGGGTGTAGGTTGGCTTCAAAATTATCAAAATGGAGATTTGCCATAAATTAAACCCCAAATTTACAAATGGAAATGGTATAATTATTTACCTACATGGATTTTTTTGATTTTTATATTTTTATGGTAAATTTGTGAAATAAGGTCTGATTTATGGCTGGTCAACCTAATTAAGGGTTTATTAACCATTGGTTTCCCGAAAAAAACCCTTACTAAGGCCTTATTTGCCATGGGGGTTCACTATGGGGGGGTAGGTTGACCAGCTATGATAATTCTCTTTTTCTTTTGACGTAAGAAAGCAACGCGAAGAAATTAAACCCCCAGAGGTGTTTCAACAAAAAGTCTGAGTGCGAGTCGTGCTATGTTCTCATAAGGAATGGCCGAATGAAAAAAAAACATACACACCCGGCGTGCTTCCCTAGCTGTAAACGAGGTAAGGCCTTGCAAATCACCTCACAGTTGTCATAAGGAAATAACCAGGAATAAAGCCATTTACTGTAAGAGGCCCATTATGAAACCCACCAGTCCTCCTCTTCACTAAGACCTTGTTGGCTGAATGTTCCCTTCACACCAACTTAGTGCATCTTGGGAAAACAATCACAGAACTCCATTTTGGGATAAGCATTGGCGGGTTGGTGGTTTTTTGCCACCCATTTGAAAAAAGATATCATAGCGTCAAATCGCATCGTTCCCTCAATTTTTGTGGTGAAAATTCAAAAAAATCCTTGAAGCCACCGGCTTTCCGGATTGGAAACCGTGAAACAATTGGCAAAAAATCGCTTCCCCTCTTCGGGACCCCTGGAACGCAAGATCGGAAAACCGATACCCCCGAATGGTTGCCAATAGTTCATCCAGGAGTTTTTTGTACCCCGAAATATGAAAAAGCCCCAGGAAACCTTACACTTACACACTACCCAGTTGTAATCGGGCGGAAATTTCCAAAAATTTTTGAAACCACCTAGATTCTAGATTTTCACACGTTGAATGTAGCACAACTACAACCTACGAAAAGAAACAGAACAATCAAACCCAACAAGCCGATACAACCTTCACCTAGCTGCATCGGAGATATGGCAAGTCCTTGCCAATAGTTGAAAAGGAGTTCCCAACATGGAACTCCCCAAAATTGCTGCAATTCACCACTGAAATCGCGCCCGGGCGCAATATGGTGGACCCACCCGGCAGTGGAGACAGTATGTGTAGGTTGGACCGCTTTTGGAGGGTGTAATGGCCAGAGACAACGGCAATCTCTCTGCTTGCCACTTAGTAGATGTCCCACTTGGACAGCAAATAACCCCTGGCATGGAAATTTCCCACTGTTGCATTGGGAAACTTCCATGATTCAGCCACAAACGGGCCACGAAAGAGGACTTCCGTCACACCCATTTCAAATTGTGGCATCCTGGATCCCGACAAATTCTATAGCAGCCCTTGGGGCCACTTCACTTGCATTCGCCCCAGAAACTCTTTCGCAGATCATCATCCGTTTCGCCAAGGCACATGGACCTTGGCGAAATCAAACATCACATGGTCTGATGGTTGGTAGTTCAACAAAAAATTGGTCAAATTGGATCATCTTCCCAATATAGGGGTGAAAATACAACATATTTGAGTCGCCACCTAGTTTGTATAATCCTTTCACTTTCTCCAGTGAAGCCTTTTTTTCGGGTTCCAGTTAGTTTTGGGGGGAATATCTGAAACTTCCGCTTAGTTTCAATACATTTCAATCATCAAAGCTGAAATCGTTTCAATCATGAAATGTAGGGGTGAAAATTACCCCCAAAAAAATTGAGCAAGGTTAAAAACACTTTGTGACATTCCATTTTACTGGTTGGTGCATGGGGATCCGCATATTGGCTTATCATAATCCCTATATAACTGGTTAGTTTTTCATCCCCTTCATACAGCAAAATAACCAGGGTAAAAAAAGCTCACTGCTCATGTGGAACTCGTCATTTGAAGATGGGATGTGGTAAGTAACCTCTGTAAATGGCCGAGGTTACAAATGGGGAATTTGGATTATTGCACCCCTAGAAGTGGAGTTGAAAAAAAAACAACCGAGCCACATGAACTGGTGAATCGCGATGCCCATGTGGTAAACTTACTCAGCCATTTCGGACCGTTAAATAAAAACTCGTTTGAACTCTATTTTTTCCTACTAATTTTTGGTAATCCCCCCCAAAAGTTTAGTCAGGCTTAGGCTTAGCTTGGCTGAGTGTATTACCTCTGGGGCCCATGGCAGCCGCAAGGTTTACCCCCCGACTTTTACGGCACCTTGGACGTCGGATGCCAAGCTAAGGCCGTGCAAGGAACATGTTGACGTTGCTGGGTGTAGTCGACCAACTCTTCTCCCTGGACGTTTGTTTTTTTTTGGGATTTGGCGAGGATGCGAAGCTTCGATGCGGATGGAAAAAAGTTCCAACAAAAACTAGTTGGTGGTTTCAACCCATCCAAAAAATATTAGTCAAATTGGGTCATTTCCACAAGTAGGGGTGAAAATAAAAAATATTTGAAACCACCACCTAGAAAACTATTCTGCAAATGGTGGGCCTTCATGGTGGTGATTTATCATATAAAACGTCACCTTAAAAGAAATCTAAGAAACATGGGAACTCCCTGACATTTTTTTGGGAAGATGATGACCCAGAAGATCTATGCAAAATGGCATATTTACCTACATGAATGCTCGATCTTCATGGTAGATGTAGGTAAATATCGCATACTTGTATCCTAGGGTGATGACATGATGAGTCAGTTGATTGTCGAAAAGAAGGATGATGATAGGAGAGATGAACCGGTCATTCCAGTGATGAGTCGGAACATTTCCTCAAAGGTTCCCAACAAATTTCTGAATTATCCTTCGATTTCCTACTTCCCACTCATCATCATCATCATCATCATCATCATCATCATCATCATCATCATTTCGTTAATCATCACCGTGATCATTAATCTTACAACAACTAAACTATATCGTATCTATGAAAAGTTGTACTAAACACCATCAACAAAACGCCCTCAAATCTGACAGGCAAAACACATCGGCAGCACCACTCGTCCGGTCTTTCGTTTCGAAGCGAGGTTCATGTCCCCAGGAAATACACCCAGGAAGATTAACATGGAACCTGAGAATACGGGGGGCCCCCCTGGAAGAAGGAAAAAAAAATCATCTTCCACACCTTGAAAATGTGTGTTCTATGTTACAGCCCTGAAAACTAACATGACATTGGAAAATCCACATTCTCACTAGGAAATACATCTTCAAATGGTGGATTTTCCAATGTCATGTTTTTTCTTTCTGGGGGGGTACATCTTCAGGGATGTATACATCACTTGAAAACTGGTGGATTTTTTTCAAACCATAATTATCGAAGCCTCTGAAGATTCCTAAGGTGATGGTTTTCTTTTTTTACCCTCAAAATGGGGACATGAACCGCGCAAAAATGCCATCAAACCTGGAAAAGAATCAGCTCTAAATCAAAAACGATCCATTCAAATTCAACACAAAAAGTTATCAAAACGACCTGAAAAAAACAGGTTGTGTTTCCTTTTCCATCATAACACTTCATACAAAATATTTTTAATTTTGATGATTCAGGAATCCTAGACCAGATTTGGTGTATTAAAAGCACCCTTCAAATCCGTGGGGATAAACAATCTGACCACATTCCTCACCTCTCGAAAGATGCGCAGGACACAGCCATCAGCTATCGCCAGTAGTGGCATCTCCTGGTCCAAAAATTCGACACCCCAAAAAAACCCACACGGACATGATATGCACCAAATTTGGTGCGTGTTTTCTGTCTTCCCTTTTTAAAGCTGGCCTGCTAAAATCCAAAAGTTGGACCGAGCATTCTCGAAGATTTCGAACTTTTATACATGAAACTAAATCTTGCACCACGAAAGATGTATGAAACCCTAGAAATAATGGGATAAGCTACCAACCTCAACTGGTTTTCTCGCAAGAACATTTCACACCTGGCCTCGCCCTTGCTCCAAGCAATACATGACACAGAGGCATAATCATTCAATGCCAACTCGTTGTCGAAATAGATCGACGACATGGCGCAGCTCGAGTTTTTTTTTTTTTTTTCGGATGCAACGATAATAGGTTTGATCTGCGTAAGGGAAGTCGATTTCCATGGGCTTTGCTATGTGATGCTAGTTTGGTACATGATTTTGGTTGAACGTGTGCCAACAAGTAGATTTGTTATTAAAAAGATATTTCACACTCTAAGGTGAAAATTATGGCTTCTTGATGCTTCATTTCAACAAAATCTGTGACGACCAAATGGAGGGCTGGGGAGCTTTCTGTTGGTGGAGGCGCCACGAAAAATAACCCAAACAGGAAATGTGCCTATATAGTTCGTTTCAGCTCTCGAAAAGACACCTATCATAGGGTTTCGTTTGTGAATCTTGGATTTGCGACTCTTCGATGCAGATGGAAAAAACGTTCCAAAACTCATCTTCCAAACGGTGGTTTATATACCTTGGTAAAAGGTAAAAAAATCACCTCAAAGCAAATCCAAGGTTGATTGACTAGTTGCGCCAAATGAAACTGGATTCTCTTGTGACTTTGGGCAACAAAAAACAGCTTTCTGCAAGTCATGTGAGGAATATGGCCATCGGTATGATTTTCCAACCTCACATGGTTGCATCGTCGCATGTTTTTTTTAATGGTGTTGACCTGGTAAACAATTTCATCTGGTTGGGGGTTGAACCACCCATCTGAAAAATATTAGTCAAATTGAATCATTTCCACAGGTAGGGGTGAACATAAAAATATTTGAAACCACCACCTAGTGAACAATTTCATGGTTCACCAACCCATCCATTAAAGGTTTCCATACTAAAACGCATGGAATTCGTGAGCTTGGGTATCGGTCGTATCCACTTAGAAATGGAAGGTCAAGGTTGTGAATAAAGGGTTGTTAAGATAACCCATACCATCCATGGGACTGGTATATTTACCTACATGAATGGTTGATTTTTATGGTAAATGTAGGCACACATTCCATACATGGATGGTATGGGTAATTCTTTCTCCCTGGAGTTTAAAAGTGATCCTTCTTCAACTCTCGCACACACACACACACAGCTTGTGCAGCTGCAATTTTGCTTCTTTACAAAGCAAAATTGCTAGAAACCAGGCAACAGAAACAAATTTCACTACACCACCACTGTCACGATATGGGATACGACGTATCCAACCCACTTATATAGGGGTTATAATAAGTTATAATCCATTTACTAAGTACCTGCAGGACATCCCAGTATCCGCTCCATCCTTTTGAAACGTTGATGAAAGCTACACCACCTACATTCCGGGGCCCTCCTAGTTGTAAAAACCTTACAAATCCCCTAGTCGTAGTACTAGGATGTCCTAGGAAGTTAGGAAACGGTTAATAAGTGGGTTAGACGGTTTGAACCTACTTAAACAATGGAGTACATCGGGGGTGTAAGCATGCTTTATAGCCCACGTACCTATAACCATTTATGAACTTCCTGGGACATTCAAGTAGGGCATCAAAAGGAAATCAACGTATCCACATGGATTCGCCTGACTCCCGTACCTCCCAACGTATTCAACCAAAATTCAGCCACTCGTTGGTTCGAACCACCCTCACCATGTTGAAACCCTTTTGCCCGTGGTATACCCTAACATAGCCCCCGAAAATGGATGGTTGGAAGACTATTTTCCTTTATGGGAAGGTCAATTTTCAATTCCCGAATTGCTCATTTCAGCTCAATCACTTGAAGAATCTCCCAAGACCAGTTTCAACACAGTATGAAAAACTGATCAACCGCGAGTTTGCAACTGGTCTTTTTCGATACTGCGTTGAACTTTCCACAAACTTAGTTGAAACCACTATGAAAATATGATTTTTTTTTGCAAATTTCAACAGTATCCCAAACCACATATTCCAACTTACCGACCGTTTTGGCGGTGCGGAAAAACTACCGATATTTCCAACTTACCGACTTACCAACCTATGAAAAACCACTAGGCCTTGGAGAATCTATTGCAGTTGGTAAGTAAAGTTAGGATCACCCATCATAGAACGGCCATTTGGAAGCGGAACGCAATCCCAGGTCTTGGT
Source organism: Breviolum minutum Mf 1.05b.01 (assembly GCA_000507305.1). Classification (NCBI taxonomy): domain Eukaryota; class Dinophyceae; order Suessiales; family Symbiodiniaceae; genus Breviolum; species Breviolum minutum. The sequence goes on from DF240434.1 coordinate 66,479, forward strand.
GACTTGCCATCACAGTTGCGAAGTACTAAGCCTAAGCATTGAATCATTCCTTGAAGTACCCCAACCAGTGAAACAACAAAAATTTACAAAAAAAATAGGGCTTACATATATGGAGTGAAACAACCCTAAGTAAAACCTCACTTTCAACCATTTAAATCGGGCGCCCCCATCCCTTAGTAACGTACCCCCACATCACCACACGGGTGGGTCACCTTCAGCAGGTTTGGAGGTTCCAAGTAAGGCTGGAAACCAATAAATCAAGCAACCCAAACATCCAGGCCTCAGTTCACCGGGAGGTCGTATGACGCCAAGGGGACCGGCTTATGAAAAAAACCCATTGTTGGGAAAACCCGAAAAAAATAAGGCCGGCTTGGTTTTTTAAACCCCTTCTTTCGTTTTTTTTTGGGGGGGTATGTTAAGGGGGGGTGGGTAGGGTTATAAGTTGACCTGCCCATGAATTTTCCGGTGGGTTGGTTGGTTTGTTGGGTAGCCTGGATGTAGATCTTTCTTTCGTCTTTGTTTTAAGGAAGGGGTGAGGTGATGAATATGGAAGCTTTTTGTGTTCGAGTTCTGGGTGCTAAAAAAAAACACCATCATTTTGTGTATATATCCATTTGTCAAAAATTTCCCCACGGGGATTTTGAGGGTCTGAAACCGAAAAAACACTACCAAATTAAAACGTCAGGAAGGAACGGAAAAATCGTCGGGAGCCTCCAGAGTCCCATCATTGGCGGGTCCCAAGCTGATCCTTTACTCAAAGGTTCTTGGTATCAAGAAGATGTGTGCCAGGGTCAATCAACTCCCTTAAATTGGGAATGGTCATCCCACCCTTAATAAACGGGAATCCTTTTACCGGGTATGTACAGTATATAACCCCACACGATTGGGTACTTCACTTTCCTTTCGATGAGTTGTTTTGACCATTTGTTGATTTTTTATTTCAGAAAACGATGTATCTGGGTCATCTTTTTTTTTCTTTTCGGGCTTTCAAATCTTGCTGGAGGCTTTACTCATATTGAGCTTTTGAACAAAAAGAAATGAAAGTTATGTCAGGTGAACATGTTCAAAGATGAACAAACTTCATCAAACTATAGTTCTTCATGAACAATTTCCTTCAAAATCATCCTCATGTGCCTATAATTGTCGGCCAACACAATTTTAAGTCGAATTCTTTGACAGAACCAACATATCAGCACCGAGAAAACGTCTTTCGACAAAGAACGACGAAATGATTTTTTCTTCACCTTTCTTGTGGCCAAAGGAGCTTTCGTTCTTGTGCCAACATCCGTGGATGATCTGCCTCACCAGCAAATGATTTCATGGGAATTTCGCTGCTCCCCCAATGCCTCGTAACCCCAGAAACCAAAGCCTTAGGGGATCATAAAGTGGTTGGGTATAGGTCTGGGTTAATTATCATGGCAATTCAAGGGGGGTCAGACCCCCCAAATGTCACCTAAAAAACCCAGGAAATAGCCCGGCTTACGCTCAGCGGGTTATGAATTCCAGGAGTGTGCCATCGTAGTCCCCTAATACTGTCGGGCCGGCTATTTGGTCGGAAAAACGTGGTATGAAGACCTTGAAATTTCCGATGAACGGAAGATTGGACTGGACTGAAATAGTTGCCGCAAGTGATCTTGAGAACAGGATTTCAATTAACATTCGCAATTTTCAGGGGCTGATCTCATACTCTCACATACTCCCCATAACAAGGGCTATGTTCCCAATTTCAGAGGCGATGTATATCCTGGATCTTCCTGAAAATGATTAGGAAATTCGCAAGACATATAGTTCCCAACTGACAATTTGATGGTGATGAATCCCCCAAACAATCACAGAACGAAACCCCAACGATGCTTTCTCCAACGGTGTTTTCCACACCACCACCATCAATGGTTTTTGAGCCAAGCGACAATCAACAAGTCGCGACGTTGTTGCACGCAATGGTGAAACGCCTTCCGATTAAAAAGCAAGAGAGTGTTTTCCCCACCCCGCCAAATTGGTACCTGTAAGACTGAGTTTTTTTATACAACCATGCTTCTATGCATATATGCAGTAATATGGATATACCTGGCAATTCTGCTGGTGACATTTTTTGGGATGCTGAGTTCACGTGACCCGAACTCAAAGGTTGGAAACGTGACCTTTTTTAACAATTGGGGATAAAGAAGGTCACATATTGAATCACTTGGTTGAAATGTTCTTTCCAGTGAAGTTCGGAGTCCTTTCGTGAAATCTGAAATGGGGGAAATGATGTCATGCTTCACCGAATCAAGAATTGAGCCACGCAAAAAAACTCGGATACTTTCCATCAAATACTGGTCTTTAAATAGGTATCCTTGTATAATGGTTTATTACAATCCCTATATAATTTTTGTCGTATTTCATCCCCAACAAATCCCCTAAAAAATGAGGGGCCCCTTTTTTCATTGCTCAATTGATTCCTTTACCAGATTTTTTGGTGTGAGATATGGTGGGGTCATGAACTTCTCTACCCAGAAATAATCCACAGAATCCCACGAAGTCCACATGGATTGCGATAACTCAACATATATCCCATACCATCCATGTATGGTATATTTACCTACGTTTGGCTGATTTTTATGGTAAATGTAGGTACATATTCCATACATGGATGGTATGGGTATGGTTAACCCAACTTTTTCTGTTTATATCAAAATTCCAGTATGGGTGGCAACCTTTCTGGATAGTGATGCATTTTTGCAATTGAATCCCCCCCTCTGAAAATGTAGTGAAGTAGTCCTAATTCCAATCACTCCCTCGTTTATCAACCCCAATCAACTTGATTTAGTGTGTAACTAGGGATTGATAACTCCACGTATGTAACTATCTTGGTCTTGGAACTTTTTCCAAGCATCTTCTCTCAAATGGTGGTTTGATGGTGGTTTAGCTTGATCAAAAAATAAAACATCACCTTCAACAAATCCAAGTTATTGTAGAGGCCAACATGATCCATCTTGGAGAAACTTCAAAACTTGAGTTGACGTTGACCTCGAAACACTCCCCACTTTGTATATATAACCTCCCCCCTTGTGACAAGGCAAAAAAAAACAAAAAAATTGACGCAAAACCCCACATCCGGGACCCATTTCACTAACAGCTGGAACCTGAAAAATGATGGGAAACCCTTGGGTCTATGTTTATGTGAAACCATGTTTTCGTTGGTGTATAGTGTTTGCAACTGCCCCAAAAAGGTGGGGAAGTGCAACATCCACCCCCACCTGATCGAGGGCCACGCTTAGATATGAAGGATGAAATTCGTCCGCCTTCTCCTTGGCCAGGGAAAAAACACACACACGTGGTTTTTGGTACGTAGTGGATGACATGGGACGCAGTACTTGGCGAATCATCCCAACTAGTAAAATGGCTAATAGCCATGGTGATTGTAACTCCCCTCAGGATCGGGTTGTGGGACCCCTTCCAAATGGCCATGAAAATGGCTTATAAATGGAGGGTGATCCTAACGGCTTACTAACTGGGATGATCCTCCCGGTAAGGAGCCCTCCTAGTTGTAAATAAGATGTAGCTACCCCAGTAAACCTTACGTTCATCATCCTATTTTTTCAACTATCCAACAATGGAACGGGATCCCAGTACTGCACGCTTTGCAAGGTTCATGAATATCACTATCACCTTTCATGGCTTAAAGTGATGGGTCTGGGCAATTCATTATAAACATCCTTAACCTGAATTAAGGAGTTTCTGGGAGGATCCCCATACGAAACTACCTTTTAAGAAGCCTATCGCGCTCGACAAAGATTGGATCAATCATGAAACCCCAAGTTTACGGGGTGTACTTGGATGTCCCAGCAAGTTAGTAAAAAGGTTAGTAAGTGGGTTATAACCCCAATATACACCATTTAAAAGTAGGTGAAATAACCCATGTACTCACCATTGATCCTAACTTCCAACGGGACGTCCCAGTGTAACTCCAACAAAACATCCTTTGAAACCACAAAATCTAGTAAATCAGTGGCGTATTTTTTTGGGGCAGCGTCGCAAAACCCCCTCGAAAAAACAGTGGTCAATCTTGAAGGCTAAAATTAAAAAGGGACTCGCCTGACGCAAAAATTAGCTGAGGAAACCCTGCGGGCATGCAGGATGGCACTACTTAAGTTAGGGCAAGTACTATCCTGCAGGGAGTACCATGCCTTGAGCTCCTGAAGCATCCGGAGCATCTGGACCTGGACCTTGTGGGTGTATGAGCCTCAAGAGCCTTCTCAGCCAGCTCCCTGGTTGCCTTCTCTTGAGAAGCCTCAAGGTGATTGAGGAAGCAAATACGTAACAAAAAATGAACCTTCTCGGTCTCAGGCCTTCAAAGCGGTTTTCATGTTGTTGATCTCCTCCAAGTTCCGCAGTGGAAGAAGGCTCGTTTTGCTCGCGGTGTTGACAGGCCTGCGAAATTAGCCCCAGGACGTGGATTAAATCTGCGACCGATGGTTACTGGCCCTCCTGTACGTGCGGCCATCGAACCAGATATGACCGCTGTCAATCTCTGGAACATGAACATGCTCTTCAAGCTCTTGTCGAGGATAACCATATCACAAAAGAGCCCCTGGACCCCGAACGGAGCGCCCTGAGTTCGAACGCTTGCCTTCCGCTTTTGCATCCTCGTTTTGACGGCATCAGTAGAGTCGTCCAAGGACGAAGGAGTCCGGCAAGACATGGGGGCCTCTAAAAGACGGGCCTTATAAATGGGTTTCACTGGGGTAAAAAAACCATACGTATAGAGGTTATAGCTCCATTTAGGCGCCCACTTTGTAGAATCCAGCAAGGCTTTTGCTGGGGATCTTCCTATTACACCCCTGAAAACTACCATGACATTGGAAATCCTCATGTTTCAATAGGAAATGCACCGCGCCTTAAAATCTTCAAATGGTGGATTTTCCATTGTCATGTTAGTTTTCGGAGGTGTAAGCTGTTCAGTGATGTTTGAGAAGCCCCCCAGAGGGGATGTGCACTACCGATAACGACCCTTCGGTAGACTAACACTGCAATGGAAAACCACTCTTGTCGGTAGGAAGTAAATCTTCAAACGGTCCATTTTCCTGTTATGTTAGTTTACCGGAGTGTAACATCCCTATCAATACCTAACATAGCCCCTAAAAAATGGCTGGTTGGGCAGAAACAACTGAGCCGTGACCATATGGAATGCACCCCTACCTACTAGTGGGTTATAATATCAACAACTGAAAGTGAGCAGTGAATCAACCCTGGTAGTTCGGATTATGCAATGGATTCAAAAAAACACCCTGCTTAATACTAGGAAAGGATTTCATCTATAATATTAGGAAACTAACCAGGAAATTTCATGGTGACAGTACCAAACGCTGTCTTTTTTCCCCCCTTGTTTCAAGGTGATGGTGGGCTTGAGGAGCCAAGCAACCCAAGTGAGCAACAACACCACACAAGCGACATTCCCATTGAATCCTGATTGGTTCATAGTGATCCTTATTTCATAGCTTATCATGATCCCGGTCAAACAACAAAAAATAGCAGTAACAAGTTTTTTTTTTTCGCTGCTCGAACTAGCTTCCATGGGAATCCTCAGGGTGATTTGCCCCACCCCCCAAATGCCACGGTGAAACCCTCAGGAAATAAAGCATTCTTAGAGGATGATCTCCAAGAAAGTTACAACACCCCCCGATATCGCACAGCCCATTCGGCAATCCCCCGGCAACGCCAACTATGTAAGGATTCCCTTTACAACCTGTTGGTAAAGGTTTTTTCGGGGTGTGTTCCAAAGGTGTGTTGAAACAACCTTGGATGGACAATGCTGGGCTTCATAATTTCTTCATTAGGACAGTGATTTCCTGAAATTTTCGGTGGCATTTGAGGGGGGGTAGCTATCCTACAATTTCCATGATTCTTACCATCTATTTACCTGCCACCCTCTAGCAAACTAATATAGCTGGTTGATACATCTCCATTTTCAGTAGGAACATCATCTTCAATCCGGGTCCATTTTCCAGCCAGCTATGTTAGTTATACCCAACCACCTTGCCAAAAGGCGTTAAAAAACTATCCACTTCAACTCTCTGAACCCACGTTTTCCACCACCCACCACCCCAAGGGGTTCCCGGACCACGTAACGATGGAGTTCTGAAATCAAGGTCTCCAATAACTTCCACCTTTTTCCATTGGGAACGTTTGGAGAGTTGGATGATATGGTTGATATGACTCAGAAATCCCAAGGAAACACCACCTGAGATGGTGCTAAAACCCTTGTAAATAATGGGATTTCAACTACCAACCTCAACTGGTGCCGGAGTTCTGAACCATCAAGGAACAGTATACTATAACTTGGGTTCACCTCGCCACCCAGAATGCTATCGTCGATGACGTAATATAATTTAGTAGGGAATCCCCAACAAAACCTTCCTTCTGCCACTGGCATCCTGGGTGAGGGGTTAGATCCAAGATATAACCATCATTGTCCCTTTGGATTTGCTGAAGATTGCAATAAGATGGGCAGGAAACACATACATTATTTTTCACGTCACCGAAACTGCTTTTTCAAACTTTGAACCCAACACATAAACCACTAGTGTAAGTTCTCCATTTTTGCACATGACCAACAGGTATTGATAAGGACTACCCCTCGATAGCCAATTGTCGTGGTCACAATTCGAAGGCGACTGGGAGAAATAATCGCTCCCTAAGAATCCTGACCCGTCAAAAGTGCTTATTTTGAGAACTCAGACCCCTGCTATACAGGTTCAAACCCTTACATTGGAGGGTCCAAGGATTCTTAAGTGAAAAAACACTTGGTGACATTCCACGAAATCCTAGTTGGTTTACTGTTCCGGGATCCTCATAATGGTCTGTTATAATCCTCTCTTGATGGGTAATGTACTACTTCCCTGCTACTTAGGCCCATCTTAATTGGACCATTTGAACAGAACATATTTCATCTCCCAACCATCAATTTTCAGAGGCAGGCTGTTAGTTTTCAGGGGGGTACATGCCGAGTGAAACCCCTGGAAAAAAAGGTTTGAACATTTCTTTTGGTGCCCGGAAGGTAGTACGCTCCCTTCCGTTTGCACAGCTAGGAAATGATGATTGTTTGAATTGGATTGATTTGGGAAATCTATGGAAATCTCAGGATAGTCTTTGCTCAATGTCCAAGTTACACCCCTCAGAAAATAAGGCCTTCTTAAGCTTTGATTTGAAACTGTTTGATGATTGGAAAAAACAAGAAGCAAACATCTTCCCCAAATGGTGATTTAATGCTCATCCAAACAGTGATTTCAGGGGAATTTACCAAGGTAGAACGTAAACAATCACCTAATCCTTAACCCAACTAACTCAAGCACAAACACTTTGATATGTTTTGATTTGAAAGTGTTTAATGATTAAGCAACTCAACACCAAAAACCAACTCAACCTCAATCTAAACCTCAACCCAAACCACAACTCAACCCTAAAACCCACGAACCCCAAACCATTTCGCTTCGGACCTTCCAGATCGGTTGACCGAGGTGAAGATTAGCCTTTGACGTACCGAATCCCAAGAAATCCTCGCCGTTGAATCCCAGGGAGGTGCTTGGATGTCTCGGGACGGAAGTGGACGGATCAATGGTGATCGGATCAATGGGTTGTGATTTCACCAGACTTATAAATGGGGGATTAACTGGGGTGAAATAACCCACTGATCCGATCACCATTGATCCTAACTTCCGTGGCGGGACATCCAAGTGGGGATTCCCCCCAAACAAAGGCGTTTCATCTATGAGAAAATGGATGGAGAATAGGTGGAGACAAGGCACATCTCCTTGAACAAAAAACAAAAAAAAACAGGCGTTTCACCTGCTCCCCCAAAACTATCGCTACCAGAATTTTTTCTGCGACGCTTCGATGCCCCGTTGGAAGGAAGTGGATGGATCAATGGTGATCGGATCAATTGGTTGTTTCACCTATTTAAAAATGGGGGATTGATTGAGGTGAAATAAACCTTTGACTAACTTGCTGCGACATCCAAGTGGGGATTCCCTCCAAAGAAAGGCGTTTCATCTATTAGAAAATGGGTGGGGATAGGTACGTGATAGGCATTTCACCTTGAAACTTTTTTCCCAAAACAAAGGCGTTTCACCTACTCCCTAAAACTAAGATATCTCTTTTACCAAGGCACTTTTGAGTTGAGGATTTTCCGGCTTTCCCGTAAGGTGGGATATGTAAGGTTTTGGAGGGGACTTAGATTATACTAGATTTGCTTGTCCAATGCGGATAGAACAAGTGTCAGAAATATTCTCCCAAATGGTGGTTTGGCTGTGACGAACGCCATGGTATAAAGTTGAAAAAACACAAGATCAAATGGTTGGCGTACTGTGATGCTTCGCTGAATTGTAGATATCTGGCATCCAAGAATTTCAGAGTCATCAACTTCTTCAAGAAGTATAGGTAGGAAATCAAGTCTGGTGAACAAATCCCACGGCGGTAGTTGTCTCCAGCCTGGAAAAAGTAGAAGGACACGATTGTCCAACATATCTGCTGTTGTCTAGAAGTCTTCGTTGCGTACCAATGCCTTGAAAAGCTCGGTACCAATCCACATAGTGCCCTGCCCATAGATGCTTCTTGAAGTCTGCCAAACAACTTTTGGCATCCCACAGTGGAGCATGAATGGCATGCAGCATCAAACATGACGATGTCGGATATCTGAAGTAAAGGAAGCGCCAGATACTTTCTGCCTGGTTGTCTGAATCTGCCACGAAAGATCCTTTTGTGTACAGGCATCTGGAGCTGCGTATCGCACTGCGTATCGCACTTCTTCAACCATATGCAAGCTATGAGAAAATGGGTGGGGATAGGTGAGGAAAACACTCCTTGAAAATCCCTTCTAACAAAAATTGAATATCTATATCTTGGATATACTTGCCATCCAGGATGCTATCGTCACCACAAGGATGACATGACATTTTCAGTAGGGAATCCCTATAAACCTTCGGTTGTGACTGTTGCTGGGTGGGGGGGTAGATCCATTATCTGTATGTATATAAACCATGGTTGCATACAACAATAATTCTTACAGTCAGCAATTGGTGGGGTCGGGTAAAAAACGAACAGCAAAAGCAAGCCCCTCATACCGTTGCCTCATACCCCCCACAAACAAAGGGTAACCATTTCAAAATTTCACCTTGTCTTTCTCCCGCATCACCATAGATGATTTGAAATGTCTACCACCCAAATAATATACATATTTCAAACAAGATTTTACCCTCCGACAAATGGCGCCAAAATGTGCGAATCGAAAGAAACCTGGGGGTGTAGCTTCATTTCTAGCAGGAATCTTTCAGGAATCCTTCCTTAGCTCCCTTCTGTTTAAGATTTGGAGAATTTTAAGATTAAAAATCCCTCAATGCCTTGGATCCAAGGAAAAACTCAACCGAGGCCTTTACCTACCAACCGTTCAACCAACCAACCCAACCATAACTCATTTGAATCCATTGACGGGTGCAAGGAAAAACTTATTGCCACTACAATGATCTCCAAGGCTGCATTTTGTGTAAGTATAGGTGGTGATTTTTTGTTCCCAATCAAAATTCTGTCATTTCCGGCTTCCTTTTGGTGGTAATTTCGGCCTATTTATCTGTAAACTACACTTTTGGTGTTAGTTTTAACGGAGGAGACCTTTCATTGAATCCTGGTTGGTTAGGAGGGATCGGGATGCTTATCCAATAGCTTTTCTAGTGGGTGGTTTCAACCCATTTGAAAAATATCAGTCAAATTGGATCATTTCCCCAAGTAGGGATGAAAATTAAAAATAGTTGAAACCATCATTTTTATTAAAACCTATAGTGCTTGGAAGGTGCCCTTCACATCCCCAAAAACTTGGATTTGCAAAAAATGCATGGGAAAAAGTAACAACTATAGTCTCACCAATGGTACCAAGTCAAAAAACATCACCTTAAAAGCGTCCAAGAAAACCATCTTCAAAATCGGCAGTCCTGCTGATGCTCTCGCTGTTACAAATCAACTTTTCCAACCAATTCATCACCTTTCGAAATGTGAGCAGCGTTCATTTCGTCAACCCGTGACATGAAGCATGAAATCCGGGTTAGTTCATAGGGATCCTTATTTAATGGCTTATCCAACAAAATTCCTTCTAAAACTGGGTACAGTAGTTTTTCATCGCCGATTTTTCCAGCATCATAAGCAAAGTCGTTTTGGTCACTGGCTCATTTGGCTGAACTTCTTTAGATTTGCATGTAAAATGGGAAAGGAACAAGTGCACCAAACATCTTCTCCCATGGTGGTCGCCATGATGGTGATTTTCATGCCATGGGATCCCAATCCGTACAAAGCCACCTTCAACAAATCCAAGTCCACTAACTCCTGCATTTTTGGTGGAAGTTTGGAAGACGATGTTCCTTTTCAAATAACCCTTACAAATCGCCTTACACATGGGTAACTGGCGCTATTTCACCACTATAAGTGGTGTTTTCGCCTTACTTCTCATTAGTGGAGGCCCATCGCATGGCCACCTGTCCCCCCCAAAAAACCCCGCCTGTGGCATGGCCATGGCTTTCAAGGTCAAGGGTCGATATACCAAGGCAACCAGCAAGGAGCGACAAGCCACCACTGACTCGGTTTCACCCGAAAAGTTTCGCAAAGGTTTTTTCGAAAGGATGTCCTAAATGACGGAAGTTATTGTAAATGGTTAGTAAGTTAGGATCAATGGGTTGTTGTGTCACCTACTTATACATGGTTGGTATATCGGGGTTACAAACCAATTATAAATGGGGTTCACAGGTTCAATTTGCTGGGAACGTTCCAGTGCATTTTCAATCACGTTGACCTGTTTTTTGTAAGGAGGTGTATTGTTGAGCCGCCGGTCTTTTGAATAGGAATAGCTGGGTGGTGTAATTATGTGTATATGCAGGTTGTTCATCTTCAGGTTCTTCCTTAGTAGAACCTTCAGGAGAACCTTCAGGAGAACCTTCAGGAGCAGAAGCAGCAGCTGGTTGCTGACCAGTTCTTTGTAACCAGTCTTCAAGAGCTTCGTAGTGACTAAGTTGCCCTTCATCGGGCTGGGCATAGCTTTTGGGCACCCCCTGGGCATAGCTTTTGGGCACCTCCCGCCAAACCATTCCGAAGCACTCTGTTCAGAGCGTGTTGGGCTTTGTGTAATTGCCCAATCGGCGGTGATTCAACGATATGCCTGCATCTTCCAACTTGTGATCGAAGGTTGCCACTGTTCAGCAAGAGTGGCATGCTGCCGGTGGCAACTACCTGGTTTCTCACATCACCTTCAAAAACAGAATATGAACGCGGAGGCTTTGTTGTTCCACATTGGATCATATTGTCCTTTCCTGGTGATTTTTTGTGCAACACCAAAGAAAGACTCAAAAACCATGACTTGAGATTTTATTTTGGGAGAAAACAAGTTGCAGAGTCCAATATGTGCTGATCGAAACCCAAGGGGAGCCAAGAGTTTATATTGGAACTTTTGAGGTTCCCAATTGAGCCACGAAAAAAAACCCGGGGTCCTGACTTTCTATGAAATACTGGTTGCTTAATAAGGATCCTTATATTTCAAGGTTTGTGAAATAATCCCCATATAACTGGGTAGGAACATTTCATCCCCTGTAAACCCTAAACAACCACGGGCCCTTTTTTCATAGCTCAAGTGTTTTTTGAAGATTTTGGACTTTCCTTGGATTTGCGACAAAAAATGTTTAGGAAAAAACATCGTCTCTCAAATGGTGGGGTCCATGATGGTGATTTTTTACCATGGTGCTTAATCCGTAAAAAATACCTAAAAACAAACACAAGACTCACTGATTTCCTTCCTTTACACCCCGGAAATTTAGCATAGCCCCTGAACATAGGCAAAGGATCGTCTTCCAACCATCATTTTTGTCAGGGGTAAACTCGCTGTTAAACTTCGGGGGGTGTACAATTAAGTCCTACCCTAACCGTTTTGTGAAGGAAGAGCCACGCTCCTACTATCCAGTATACAGGTTGTTTAATAGGGATCCTTACAATATTTATAATGGTTTATCATAACCCCAACATAAGTGGGTAGTATATTCCCCTATATAACCCTAAAAAACCGGGTTTTTTCATTGCTCATGTCGTGTGTGTTCACCGGGGGGAGCAACTTCCAGCGTCAACAACAGGTGGATGGACCTTCCCTTTTTCGAAGCCTTTGGGGGTGATGTGTAGCAAACAAACCCTCAATGAAGGTGACATGAACTACAAGGTGGGCCCAAAACCCAATTGGAAGTAGGGTGAAATAACTCCACTACTTTCGGGGTTATAACTAACCCCAGTTACCCATCTAGGGGGGCATCTACAGGGGTTTAAGTATAGGGTGAAGGCCGAACTACCCTCCCCGAGACTAACAGCAAACGCTCCTGAAAAATGGATGCGACTGGAAGATGATTGTTTCCTTCTTGAAGATGTTTGGTTTTGGGGCTAGTCATATAGATGTCATATAGTAAACCATGAGGTGGTGGGTCTTTCAACCTTCTAACTATATGATCATTGATCCTAAATCCTTCCAATATCACTTGAGCCACGCAAGAAACCCACCCTTGTGACATTCCATGAAATCCTGAATGGTTTGATATGGATCCTTATAATTATGGTTTGTTGAAATCCCCATGTAAGCAGGTAGTATCATACCGAATAACAATGGATCACTGCCGACTTGATCCCAAGGAATTTCAGGACCCGAGGGACGAAAAGCACATGGGCGAAGTACACTAAGATCACCGCAAAGATCTGAGGCGTTGGGAAGCAAATCACAGGGGTCGATTGGAAAAAAAACAAGAACCAATACGCTCCCTGAAACTAACAGCTCGCACCTAAAAATGGTGGTTCCAATAGGAATCTCCTTTTCCAGAGGTCTGTTTTTTGGTGCGAGCTGTTAGTTTTAGGGAGGGTAACCCTCGGTACGTCGGGGGGCGGGTAGCTGGACGAGTCATGATAATCTCTTCCTGAACTTGGATTTGCGACGAACTTCTATGCGGATGGAAAAAATACCAAACATTTTCTCCCAAATGACAGGTTTTGATGATTTACCATGGTACAAAACGTAAAAAAAACTCCTATAAAACAAACCTCAAAACAAATCCACGCATATCATCCAGCTGGTGGTTTCTCCCAAAGGGAGGGCCATGATGGTGCTTATAGCTCCGAATTGGTTCCACAGAGTTTAGCAGCACTGAAGCAATGCTCTTTCCAAAATGATTTCTTTATCGGAGTTCAATTTTTAGTGGTCACACTTACCGATCTTACAGTTTCAAATTTGATGTCCTTGTACCAAAAATCTACCTTCCTTGACTAAGATGCTCTTAGATCTTGCTCACTGTCAGGGATTGGACGTCCACCCGAAAACTCCACTTTCGCTCAACAAAACACAGGAATTGCAGAGGGATCTTGACCCAAAGAAGTACTGCTGATGGAAGAAATCAGCTAACCAGTTGAGGTATATAGTTCATCCCATTCCTTACAAGGATTTATACATCTCAGGGGAGTTCTGAACCATCAGCAATTAATCATATCTTCTGGAAGATGCCTAAATTGGTGATGGATGATTTTTCCGGGGGGTTTCTAAGGAAAGTAGATGCAACACAACTTTTTCTGTGACTCACAACACCAACATGGCGCGTTCGACATGAACGATAGGATGGATGACGTGTTTTTGGGAGTGTTTCCAAGAAAGGTACATGCCACCTGAAATTCAACAGCTTGCCTTTGAAAAGCTACCGGGCCCCCAAAGGAAAGTAAGTAGTCTTCCAGTCCCCATCTTTTTTAGGGATGAGCTGTTAAATTTTGGGAGTGAGAAATCATACATCATACAAAATACGGTACCAATGGGATACCAAACTTTCCGCAAAGGCGGATCACATCGTCTTCGATTTCTGCTCTGTAGTGAATAGGATTCGACACCGCAAAGTTGTTGAGGTGCAAAAACGCTAGCTGCTTCAAGTGCAAGGAGTACCTGATGAGCACACCAAGGCCTCTGATGGCTATCCCGATGCCCTTCGGCACCGAGTTGTAAAATCAGCCGGAAACGGCACTGCCGGAACGAAGCCGACTTCTCTGACCGAGGTCACTTTAGCCTTGGTCTGTATCGCTCCGTACCTCGCTCATTCAAAACCATGTCACTTCTCTACCTTTTTGTACCAGGAAGGTTCAAAAACATATATCTAAAGAAACCAACCAGAAAAATGTAATCAAACATGATGTCTTGATTTGTTTTCATGGATGCTACGATATATCTAGCTTCCTTAGAAACACTCAACAAAAAACACTCATGGGAGTTAAAACCCCAGCCAAACCCATTTATTTTCGGCCATTTATGGGGGCCGTGTAGTGGAAGCATCCCATCCCTTCACAAAAAAAAACCACGCCTCGATAGCACCACTCGAAAACCTGGGTGACTTGCTATGGGTTGCCCGGGAAAACCTTCCCTGAAAGTTCCGGTTATTCGCTTATATATCATACATCGTAGGCATCACATCAGACAAGTGCAAATATTGTGTTATTGACTGATTAAACATCATCATGTATATACATTATAAATAGCAAAAACATCATAAACATCCCGGCGGACTGAAAACCGCCCGCATATATTATATTTGTGCATTTCTGAAGATGGACATTAAAGTCACAGAAAATGAAAACCATGAGTTTTGTAGGGAAATGTGCGTGCGTAGGTTGAAATAGCCAGAAATCTTTGTTTTTCTATTGGGGATTACAGAGGCAAGACATTTTCATTGCGAATTGCAGGAAAAATATGCTGCCAACATGTCTTGAAAGAGCTCGAAGTTTGATCGGACACCAAGCAAGTTGTCTGTCCTGATGGATCTTTAAAAGCAGCGTCCTGAAAGAAACTTGTCTTTTGAATTCTACCAAAAACTTTCTGGCGGCGGCTTTCCCACGTTGCGTGATTCTGCAACGCTTAAACTGTAATTACAAGTGGATGATTCGAGCACTTCTTTGCACAGCTCCGAACATTTGCAAATAGCACAGTGTTTGCGTTCCACGCTCTTTCCAGTGTCGCAGACTCGTGCCGTCTACCTCGACAATGCCGGACACCTTTCGAGAATTCTGCATTTTGAGTGCGCATTCAGCTTCTGCAGGACGAAGCCACGTAGTGAGCTTCCACAAAGTAGAACCATCTCGTCTGTTCATCACTCATCGTACGCATTGCCAAGATGTCTCCATGCAGCTGGAAACACAAGACTTCATGTAAAGGGACCGAGTCCGAAATCGAACATTGGCTCCAGAAAAGCAGCAACGGTGGTAATCTGAGACCAGCCACCTGCAGCAAAACCAGAACAGTTTAAATATGAGCATCCACCATGTGTTAAAATGCAAGAAAGGTTATCATCCTCCCTCCACCCCACCTCACCTTCGTGGCATCCATCAGGTATGCAAGTGAAGAAAAACAGCAAAACGCACGTACGGTTTCCAGGCCCGTCAGCATAAATATCTACCCCCCCTGAAACTAAGAGCAAGTTCGTCCTCGGAAATTCCCAATGGTTGGTATCATGATTTATTTCCTTCTGGCGCCATTTGGGCCTATCTTCGGAGGAAACTCCCTGTTAGTTGCAGGGAGGGTAGCAGAGTGGCATTGGGGCCAATACTGCTGATGGAAGAAATGCTGCAGGACCTGGGATGTATAAAAAATGCATAGAACTGTGTAAATTATGGGATAAACTACCTATCAACAGGTGCAGGATTTCTTCCATCAACAGTATGGAATCCCTTTTCTTTCACATTTAGTCAACAATCTCTGGATTGCCAACTTTTGTCCTACCCTCCGGTAAACCAACATAGCCGTGGAAAAAAAACATCATTTTGATGGTATTTACGAGGAAAAACATGTGATTTCATGTCGCCCACTTGGAACAAGCTTCACAACAATGATAATCTGTAGACAATTCATGTAAGTCACGAACTTCTCTACTTTACCCAAATGCATGAGTGTTGTCATTGTTGGTAGAGTTTGACCAATCAAAAATTCAGAAAGCCTTCCCTCTTGATCCTTGGAATTCCCTGTAGCATATGAGTTCCAGGTTGTTGTCTACAGCATGGGGCGCCTGAAAATACTATGGCAACTAAAGGAACCCAATAGCTTCCATCACCCCAATTGCCAACAATTAAGTGTTAAAAAATTCCGCATTTGGCATCCACTAATATCCAACCATTTGGGGGATCAGGCACCTCATATTTTTGGCCTTTGCCTCCTGCCAACCTTGGAAATCCAAACCGTCTTTGGCTCTCAAAAATCCTCCCTTAAACCGGACCGAGGAGCCAAATCAATAAGATTTGCGCCGTGAGGATGGAATACAGACCTCGAAAATTTCATGGCTAATCAACCAACCCATCCTAACCAAGTCCCCTCCTACCCCCATTGAGGGCTTATGAACCATTGGTTTCTCTTAATAAGGCCGGTTATATCCGGTTATTACATCATATCAAACCTTGCTTTTTGTTTTTTTTCAAAATCTGGATTTGCCACTCTTCGAACAAAAAGTCCATCCAAATCCTCTCCAAAAAATGGTGGTCGCCTTGATGACGAGGAATTTTATGGTAAAAATCACCAACTTGGATGATGAATTTCCTCCAATTTTTGGGGTAAACATTAAAATCCATGTTTGAAACCACCGCCTATAGTGATTTTTGTTGCTAATCAACCAATAAACCAGCCCCTCCTAACCAACTCCCCCCCTACCCCCATTCAGGGCTTATGAACCATTGGTTTCTCTTAAAAAAGGCAGGCTATTAAACCTTATTAAACCTGGATATATCCTTGAATATGTGGGTTGGATACTGTGGATTAATTAATTCAAATTCTCAATATGATACCCCAAGATCCACAAGTACAACTGGGTGATGAATGTAAGGTTTCGCGTAGCACACAGCACCTGGTGTGACTTATCACCCTTAATCGGCTGGATGTTGTAAATCCCTTACCTCCAATAACGGTAAAGAAACTGCGAACCACGAAACCTCATCAAAAATACAACATGTAGAAGATTGGCATCTACTAGTTACTCCCATTTCAGCCACTACACCTCAACGAAGTCACTGATTTTCTGGGAAAAAAATCAAATCTTTCCTAAAGAGCTCCTGAGCGAAACCTGGTACTACTGTTGATGGCTGAAATCCTGCACCAGTTGACATTAAGAATACTCCATGTTTCATAGGGTTTCATATACAAGAAAGGTGGTGCAGGATTTCTTACATCAACAGTAGCTCCTGATTGCTCCCAATTATGAAGTGAGTTTTCTTGATCACCCGCTGGTAAACCAGAAATTTTCGCGCATTTTTGGGGGGATTCCCTGATTCTTTACAGCGACATGAAAGGGAGAACTCCTCAACTGGTGGGCTATGGTCCTTAACAACAACCTATCTTTCTTAATCCTATTCATTAATCCCATGGTTATCTTTCTTATGATCCTTAAAAACAAAATACAATAACTATATCTCCTTTTCACCCCCTGGTGGAGTTTGTTTTTTTCTTTTTTGGCGGCGGCCAATTTGGTCGGTCGAACGGACCGAAAACGGTCCAAACGCGGTGGGGCGTTGGTGGTCGCATTGCTGGCGGTCGGCAGCTTACATGAAAGTCAGGGAAATGAAAGTCAGATACCTATAGGATCCATGGGACTGGTACGTATATTTACCTAGATTTGGTGGATTTTGTATGATACATGTAGGTAAATATTCCAGTCCCATGGATCCTATGGGATAGGATCTTTGTATTTTGGGTGTGAAAATTACATCCCCCAAAGCTTAACGGCTGGAAACTCAAATTCAAATTTCTCCAAGAAAGCACCGCATACCTGGACCTAAGGGTGCCATACATGCTGCGTTACAGGGTGTCACTTCACACCCCTTGGAAGGTGCTGGTATACTGTTGACTTTGCTAGTTTGATGGCTGGACTGAAAAGAAAGTATGATCCAAGGGTCAGAATCATCCAAGAAGACCTGCTACAAAATGATGATTAAGGTTTCTGATCGTCTTTATGACACATTTTGAAGTCCCACAAAAGTACCAGAAAATCACTCAAGACAAACTTGAATTTGCGACCGTTCGAAACGAAAGGAAAAAGTTCCGGACATATTCTCCCAATGGTGGTTTGATGGCGGTTTACCATGATAAAAAGAAAAAGATAACCTAAAATACCAAATCCAAGTATTATGGTATATGCCTACCAGTTATGAGTCGAGTTATCGCCCCTATAAGTAGGGCTATAACCCCAGTTACCCACAAAAGGAAAACAAAATCATCAAAATCACTCAAGACAAATCCAAGAAATTAGAACGCAAACTTTGAGCAAAACCCCAGGGTGACTGCAACTGCTAAAAGAAATAAGAACCTAGCCACACCTATTATTCTGGGTTCGTCTGCTTGACAAAATAATATGCCTTGAAGGGTGCCTAGTAGATAAGAGTTGACATTTTTCTAGACCAAATTTTGAACAAACAATTTTGTATCCTTCTCAAACTGGCAAACACCTCCACAAAATATGGCTTTTTAAAGGAATTTGACTTCTAGCAAAATTATCCCATGAATTTTGCTGACCACATTTTGGTTTGAAAAGAACATGGCCGACCTCCCATGGGCTACAACCACACAGGGTGAAACCGACGGTTCACGTGTCGCGCTCAACGGTTGGGGCAACAGTCTCCAAGCACCTTGGTGAAGGGAGAAAAGGGGGAGCCGTTGGCGGTGCAGCGGTGATTTCTTCATGAAAACTATCTGGTTAGGGTAGGGTATTCGCAACCATTTCCATTCGTAACGATCGGCGTAGGGTAGCCCATCGCCTGTACATGTTGACTGAGTTCAACCTGGAAAAAACAACTAGTTGGTGGTTTCAACCCATCTGAAAAATATTAGTCAAAATGGGATTCTTCCCCCCTCCTCAGTTGTGTCAAGGAAATGTTTTCGAGCAAACGCATCATCCTTGTGCAAATACCAAGAAACTTGAAATTTACACAAGCAGCAACGCATTGATGCAGCCATCAATATCCTTGCACGACAGTTGGCAGGATCATCCCATCTAGGAAGCATAGGGATTATTTCACCCACAAAAAAATCCCATTTATAAGGCCATTTATAGGGGTTATGACTCCATTAACTAGTACTTGGAGGATCATCCCACTTAGTACGTGGTTAATGACCATGGTCCATGATTAGTAGGTTCCCTAAGGATGGGTTGCAAGACGTGCACGAAAAGGCATGCTGAAAAAAACACGAAGAGCGATCTTGACAAAACACAAGTAGAAATCATTGTGAAAAACTGGTGGACCATGGTGGACCCCTATTTTTGGTTAAAACAAATAAACCAAAGAAAGACAGAGAGTTTTAGAAAGAAAAACAAAGAACACCAAAGTAACAAACCAACCACAACTACAACCAAGATCACAAAAAAAACAACAAATTTGCTCAAACATTTGGGTGTTTCCAAAAACAGTGGTACCCCAAAATGGATGGGTTTATAATGGAAATTCCCTATTTTTTAATGGATGATTTGGGGGGACAAAAACCCCTATTTTCGGAAACATCCATTTGGTGTAATCCCTCTAAATCACTGGTAGTATATACGTTGTTATATAACCCTAAGGATCAAAAACATCAGTTTGCTCAAACTTTGCATCCAAGGATCAGGATTATTGGTCACCTGCGCATATTTGGCAAAGATCACCTTGCCCGTCTGCGTCACCAAACCCAGCTCCGACACGTTTACCTCGATGATGGTACCTGATTTTCTCGGAAAAAAACTGGCCATTTTTTTGGATTCAATTCCCCCCCGGTTGTGTCAAACCTTAGATGTAAAAGTCATGGGAAAACAGTTTTTTTTTGCCACCATTTTTCCTTAATAAGACCTTAATAAGGCCTTATTTCTTGAGGGGGTAGCTTTTTTTTGGGGGGGGGGTACCTTAAATTCCCGTGAGTAAGGGTGTGGTGATTGTACAAAATTCTTGACGGATTCCTTTTTTACCCGGCTGGTCGTTTCATAGGGATCCTTTGTAATGGCGATAATTGAAATAATCCGGATAAAACGGGGTAGTTTTTCATCCCCTATATCAAAAAAATACCAACCGGGGTGAAATGATCACTGTCAGAGAAACCGAGCCTAACACATCCCGACGACACAAAAAGTTTCCCACGGAAGGTAGTATATAGTCAAAAGAAAACCCAAATATTTCTGAGAAAAATTATTGGACCACTGAAATTCTTGAAAAAAAAGGAATGCAAGGATTGTACAGTACATACCAAACCTTGTGGCTGTCTTTCACAAAAAAAACTCCATAGGGAAGAGATAAATGGATTTAACCCAACCAAAGCTAAACAGTGCGCAAAAAAAAGCTCTTCGGCCTCCTTTCAACCCAAACAAAACAATAATCAAAATATCAAACATATTGTCTTTCCTGGGTGGAAACAAAAATCCAACACTTCTCCAAGTAAAAACGGAGCATCGTAGTTTCCGGATCGGCCAGTGATCCGACTAAAACGATATCAGCACCAACTTCTGACCCATAAACCCACAACCCCATAATTAACCGCGGCTGCCTTTGGTAATGACGCCCAAGTTGGTGTAGAGGGCTGACTGAGGATTCTTCTTCACACTCACCTCAAAATTTGCTTTTTTTGATTGCTGAGCTTGCCTACCTTAATGAAACTCATGAATTCTTTCTGTTGCACCTTGGATCATTGATTTGACTTGCAGTTCAAACATGGCATCTGTCAAAATGCGTGAATGCTGTGTTTTTTTGCAATGACCTAAGAAAATTATTGGCTGGCCAGTAGTAGGGAATAAGGGAAAATTCATTGCCTTCACAACCATTTAGAACTTCAAAAATGTTTTCCCAACCTCAGCCGAGATCAGCAAAGGTAAACTAACATTGATGGTACACAGAAATCCTGCACCAGTTGAGAGGAATATACTTTGAATCTCATCATGAGCTATAGATGGGGTTATTTAAAACCCGGATGTTCGAACCATCAACAAATATCAACAATATGAGCTATATGAATGGATTTTTCTGGTAGTTGAGAAGTTTTTTATCGCAAAATAAAAATGATGATAAGAGGTGGTGATTGCCTCGAACAACAATATCACCTCAAACCAAACCAACAAACAACCAATCAATCCAAACAACCCCCAGGTAACCCAAGTATTTATTATGGGGTTCCTAAACCCAACCTCCAGTGCAACACGAATCTAACAACAAAACGTAACTATATCCGACAGGGTGGGCCGGGGGGATTTTGAACCAAGATGCAATCTCTAAGCAAAACGTCATCTTTAACTCAGGATGAGTTACATGCGCTTTCTTCATCCTGTCGGTTGACCCCCCCGAGCAAAACCCGAGATGCGGACCAGGTCAGGTCATAGTAAGCAATCTATCCAATTTACAAAACTTCCTAAACAGAAAAACTTGGATTGCTTTAAGATGCTTGGAACAAGAAGAAAACATATATAATATTCTTCGAATTGGTGCTTTGATGGTGATTGGTGATTTAAACCCTAGCACAATCCGTAAAAAAAACAAATCCAAGTAAATCGTATGTCATCTCCCCGGAAAAAGCTGGAGTCGATTAGGCCTCGTTGCCTTGTTTTTTCATGACGTAGAGAAATATATGCATACCGGGCTGGTACAAGGAATTGAGATTCTACCAGGGGAATCATAAACGACGACATCCCGACCCCTTAAAGGGGGAAAAAGGTCCGCAAAGGTACCGTACATTTTGCTGGGACGTCAAGAATGTAATTAATGTACATTTTTGAAATCTTTGCGTCAATTTTTTTTGGGAAAGATGTGATTTCGTATGTATGTCTGACGTTGCAAATACATCGGTAAATGCGCAAAACACATGAAAAAACATGGCAATATTGACAATTCTTGATAGAAACTAGTCACGAGCCGTTTAAATTTGGGGATGTAGGTCAATGGTTAGGGTTTTCTTGGATTTGCTTAAGGCTTGCAAAAAGTTAAAAACACATCTCCCAAGTGGTGGTTTGATGGTGATTGATCACAGTATGTAAAGTAAAAAATCACTTTAAACACATCCAAGAAAATGGTTATTATTTTGTGTTCATCAGCCAAGGAGTTGTTAATGCGTTGAGGTAAGGAAAATGGATTTTCACATGAGCAATGAAAAAAGGGCCCCTGGTTGGTCAGGGTATAGGGAGTATACTACTACAGTTATGTGGGGATTATTTCATACACCATTATAAGGATCCCTATTCAACAACCAGGATTCAATGGAAAGTAAGAGTTTTTTTTTTTCGTGGCTCACATGCTGACAGGGGTGATCCAAAACCTTGGGGACAATATATATGTGATGAAAAACTAACATGACTAGCTGGAAAATCACTGGTTGTTTTTTTCAGAGATACATCTTCAACTGGTTGATTTTCTTTCCATTGTCATTAGCCAGTCATATTTCGGGATTATTTCAGAGGCCACGAAATAAGGATTATAAAGGAGTCAAGATTTCATGGTTCATGTCTCGGGTTGTGTTGACGTCGCTCACATGGGGGGTGATCGAAAAATAGCGCATGCGTCACGACAGGCATTAAGCCCAACATGCCCCCCGCAGGTTTTTTTCCCAACAAAAGCCTCAAAGCTGATGGTCGAATATATCTTTCCTTAGGGTGCAGCATGTGTCGGGTCACCAGGGGGGATGAAAGAAAAGCCCGCCAAAGTCATGAGAGTTATGCGTTTTTTGGTTAGTTGGATTTGGCAGGGTTAGATATAATATGTCCCTCATCTTCCAGTTCCCAAAATATTTGTCAACTAGGGGTCGATCGTTACCTGATATATCAGCAACTAGGAGCTTGGTTCTAAATGGGTATATCATATTATTTCCTGAGAACCCACAACCAGAATTCTTAGGGATTCTAAGCCATATTTTTTTGGCCTTACAACCTACATTTCTCGTGGTTCTGGTGTTCAAAGCTTGTTACCTTAAGTAATCGCGGACCGTTTTGATGGCAAAAAACAACAACCTGAAAGCTCTTCTCCGAAAACTTCTAGAAGTAAACTTGTACCCAGAAATAACTAACAGCTCGCACCTGAAAAGTAGGGGTTGGAAGACTTTCCTTTCGGGAAGCCCTATTTTCAAGGGGGAGCTGTTAGTTCTAGGGAGGGTAACTAAAAATCACCTCAAGCAAAATCCATAGTCCTTCAGATCTTGAAAGTAAAATATGCTTAGATAGAAACCTGGGGTAGTAACTCATTATACAGTTAGCTCCATTCCGTTCGCACCAGCTGAACTTTAGAAATCCAAAAGAGTGTCGCAACAATCAAGGCAATTCAAGATTCTAAAATCCTCTGAAAATGACTCCCACACAATCCATGAGACTGGTATATTTACCTACATTTGGTTGATTTTTATGGTAAATGTAGGTAGATATGCCATCCATGGCCATGGATGGTATGGGACTGTAAAAGGTCAAGAGGTCAATAGTTTTAGGATATGATCCAGGGTCCAAACACCTTACATTGGGGATGGCCATCCCACCCTTAGTGACGGGAAATCCTCTTTAATAGGCAAGTAACCCGCTACCATCCCCCATACTACCGGGAAGCCATGGGAGGTTTAGACCCCAAGCACAGATCATATCAACAAATTTCTTTGTGAACAGTCAGAAACCACCCCCCTGCTTTGGCAAGTCTATTGCTGCGTCGTTGTCAGGCTCCACTTTGTAAGCTATGTCTCTAATTACGTACCTTACGTACCTTACATACCATTTGTGAAACTTTTACTGGAACTTTGCGCCCAACCCCCAAAAGAACAGCAGGCATCATGGTACCAACCCAAACACTGCACAATTCCTTGGGGTGAAATCCCTCAACATTATCTAATCTGGTTGGTGCACACCAACCCTCAGCATTGATTCCCCCCCAAAAAATCGCCCCAGAAGAACTGTATTTCACAGAAATCCCTTTCGCAAAACTGTTGGAAAAAAGCGCTGCTAACAATTCTTCCATTTGCTTGTTGTGTTGGTTGGAATAAGTTCTAAAGAACTTTCCCCCAAATGATTTGTCCCTGGAACCCCAAACAGCCACTTTTTTTATGGTTGTTTCAATTGGATGATTCCCAATCATTACATAAAAAATGGTTGTTTCACCAAACATCCATTTCAAAATGGTTGTTTAGGGTACCAGGTCATGAGTGATGAATTTGCTGCTAGCAAATTTCTCGAAATCGACCCCTTGAAACTGTAAATCCAATTCGCGGGAGAGTTAAGGGGCGGGTGTTCAAAGGGAGAGGGTTACTGGGGAACCCTAAGGATTCCTAGGGAAGATTGGAGAACCTTAGGGAAGATTAGGGGAATCACCACCCCCCTTAAGAATCCTATTAAATCAGTAATTCTCGACGATTTTTGCAAAAAGTCTTCTTCAACACAGCATGCTCTGGTAGTTTTTTTTCGGTGTCATTGCAACTTTCAGCCCCCCTGGAGAAAAAAACAACAAAAAAACAATCAAAATGCGTGTTTCCAAAAATAGGGAAACACCCTAAAATGGATGGTTTATCATGGAAATCCCTATCAAAATGGATGATTTGGGGTTAAAACCCACTATTTTCGGAACCATCCAAAATCAGCTCCATCCCAAGCATCAAACTTGGGTGGCTTCCGCGTGAAGTTGTCGCCCACAAAGGAGACCTTTTAAGGGTACCAAATGGTGGGGCCGGGGGGTCACCTACGATCGTAAAAAGAAGTGGACTTATATGGGGCCCCTTATAAGTATAGCTAGTTGGTGGTTTTTTCAACCCAACCCCTTTTGAAAAAATATGCGATCGTCAAAATGGGTGAAAATCTTCCCCAAGTTTCGGAGTGAAAATAAAAGATATTTGAGTTGCCACCACCTAGTTACCTATGTATTTTCAGCCATAAAAAAGGGGCCCCGTAGCTCCATCTATAAACGATCAAGGGAAAGTAGCCCACCGACAGTACAGCAGTACAGCAGAAATCCTCGTTGCTTCAGGTTTCCCGCAAAAAATCGTATCTTTATGGCCTTTTGTAAGTAATCTCCACATATAACTGGCCAGTACAATCCTGTAAATATGAACAACAACCCCTTGAAAAAAATATTTGTCAACCCGGAAATCTTCTCTTAGAATTGCTTGTTCGATGATTGAAACAAGTTCCAAAAAATATATCCCAAATGGTGGCTTGGTGGTGATTTATTACGGTACAATCCGTAAAAAATCACCTAAAAAACAAATCCAAGTTCTCCGAATAGGATTGAAACCACCACCAAGTTCCAAATCAACTCACACATTTCCCTAAGGATCCAGGCATATCCTAAGAAAGGGATTATATCATATCTACAATCCTGTTCTGCGTATGGGATTTAGACCATCAATCCTACTCTAGGGAGGGGTCTGGATTCTTAGCGTTTCTTATTTCTCAAGTGAAAAGTGTTTCTCTCAACGCCGAGATCGCAGATTGGATTTGGAGAGTTCCGAACGTTTCGCCAAAAAGCGATTGAATATTTGGTGGGATTAAGACTGAAGTGTATAAATCCAACCAATCTCGAATCAAACAGTGTGTCATTCATGAAATCTTAAATGCTACGAAAACATATCTTAAATTAATCAATAAGCAATGTTCATGGTAAACCCCCCGAACAAATCTTAAAATAAAAACCTAAAGGTTAACATGAAAACTAGTTGGTAGATTCAACCCATTTGAAAAATATGCTCGTTAATTTGGATCATTTTCCATATTTTCCCAAGAATCGCGGTGTGCGTTCTTCCCGCCTTGTTCACGATCCGTTTCCAGGCCTTGCAAACAATCACGCGGCCAGGATCTGAGGCATCAGTAGAAATTTACCCTTCGGGGGAGGGTAACGTATCCCAACTCAAGAAGAAGAAAATTATCGACTCAAAAGTGCCCTTTTTTGGGGAATATGTTAATTCCCGGGTAAGGGTATCCGGGTATCCAACACTCCCCCGCAATGCCACCTAAAACTCCCAAATAGAAATAGCCAGCCTTATTTAAAGGTCTATGAAAGGCACCATGATCCCTTCATCAAAACTTCCCTGTTCATAAGGCCGGCTATTTTCTGGGGGGTTGGAATTGGCTGCTGCCAGTAGATTTCCATGATACCAAATGGGATTCCCTCCGCCATGGCTCTTCAACTTAATAAGCTTGTCCTTGTGAAAAAAGATATCCAAATCTTGAATGGGAGCTTGGCAACCCTTAGGTCCCCTGCTAAAAGTTAAACTTTTAGTGGGTCCAATGTAAAATCCCACTAAACTCAAAGGGGCTCTGCGAATAAGGCTAACCTAAGATATGCCAAGGGAGGACCTTCTTGCACTTTTCAACTTCTCATGATTCAACCACAAGCAACCCCAATGATTCAACCAGAAGAAAAAACAACTGCAGGTGTTTTTTGCCTTCAACCAGGGGTAATGAAATATCACCAACCCAATTTTGGCTTCTGGGGAAGTATTCAATCTACACTAGTTGGTGGTTTCAACCCCCTTGAAAAAATATTAGTCAAAATGGGAATCTTCCCCAAATAGGGCTGAAAAGAAAACATATTTGAAACCACCACCTACTTTAATTTAGCATTATCTGTTTTTTAACTGTGGTTAATCTAGCCACGACCAAACTCATCGAAAAGAAACAAACAAACCACAAAACATACTTTTTTGGTTCTGCCTGGAAAACCTAGGAAAGTACGGAAATTTCTTAGGCAAGCAACTGGATTGCTGGTTTTTAGGGGGAGGTTTCACCCAGTGGATGGAAATTTTTCCGGCTGGAACTTCCACACGGCGCCTTCTTTTTCCTCTTGCCACTGCGGAGGATTTTGAACATCTCATCCTGGAAGAAATAATTGATTTGCCATCGGGATTTCGATAGATTTTCTGTCATCCGGTGGACCCATGCAGTATTCAATAAGCCCCCGGAGAGGGAGTGATCTAATCTAGGGGAGTGTTTTGTTTTGGGATGATTTTTTTTTGATTTTGGGTGATTTTTGGGGCAAAGAGTAGCAACAAATTTGGCAAGATCCAAAGTTGTTTGAATTGAACTGCTCCAGCAAATTGTTGAACAAATGCACGTCTATCATCTATCACGATAGCTTCTCATACATGGTCAAATGATTGTTTTGAGATCACTTAGCCACAGCTATCTGGAGAATTCCAACTGAAATTGGTTTTTGGCAGCTGAGAGTAGAACCCAACCTCTGTGCGAAATTCTGGCAGTTGCTATAACCATCTCCACTCGGCAAAACTTAGGTCCCGGGGACAAAAGGTTGAACTTTTAGTCAATTAAATGGCAAGTCTGAAGGGGCTAAGGCTTAACTAAGGGTATAAGGGATGATTCCAAAGATTTGTCAAGTCCAATAGGAACACTTCAATTGGTGGTTCGAAGTTTCTACCATTTATGCTTGCGATAACTGGGCCTTGTCAATCCGCGCGATGAACAGGGGGCAGTCTATGACAGGCCCCAGGCAAAGCAGAAACTTATAACTATACCCTGTGATTTGGAAGATTCTGGGGTTTTTTACCTCCCCAACTTCTTAGGGAAATAGATCACCCTAGATCCAAAACGCTCCCCCAATATCACAACCTAGATAAAGGAAACCCTTCAAAATTACCATACATTTTAGCATCAAGTTTGAATCCAACCCAAAAATGGGTCAATACCATTTGCGGGGGGGGAGTACCTTCCCTCCATCGTCTCTAGCTGGTACTTGATGGGGGGGTAATTTTATTTTTACCCATCCAACTATCCATATTTGTTCTTTCAGCGAAAATTTCCAAACAAAAACCCAAAAAACATGTGTTTTTCTCGTTGGCTTCGAACTCTGGGAATCCTTCTGTCAACAATCTTCGCCCAAAAAAGTGAATTTGGCACGGTGATGTTCATCCCATAGGTAGAATCGGATAACAAAAACACAAAAGAAAACAAATCCAACAAGATGATATATTTACCCAAAACTTGGGTGCCCAAACACTGTAAGCAATGGATAAAATCTAATAAAGGTCCCTTTAAAACTAGTAGTGAATATATTTTCCAGTAAAAAAACCCAGGCTTCAAATTTCGAACTCCACCTTGGGTTTCCTGGGGATTGGAGTCGATCTACTTCCCCAAATGTGGCGGCTTATAGTACGACGCTCTTCACAATGTTGCAGGTGGCGTTGGGGCTGTGTAAATTCTGGAGTTCTTTGTGCACTCCATTATCTCCTGTTTCAGATAGAGCTTGTAGTCCCACTCGCTGCTCCATTCTCCCCGTTCCTATCCAGGCACTGGGAATTCCACACCTCCATCATCCTTTCTCTTGAGCGCTTCGGCGTTTCAAGTGTCGTTTTCCAAGGACATTGTGGGTGTACTTGCTCCCGGCACTTCCAAGTTCCTTCTGCAGTGGGTGCATCCCTTAGCCATATGGCATGGAGTGGCAGATAATCCTACCTGCCTTGGCGGCTCACCGGCAGCCACAAGGTTGCGCAACTGGAAGCAGCCACCTAAAGGGGTAGATTTTGGACGGCTTTTCGGGCCACCAATCTTCGCCCCGGTGCGCCAAGGCGCGCCAGCCCTCTCAACTACCAATTCTGTATATGCAGGGTCCATTGATGGAAGGGCTGTGCGGCCACCAGCACGCGGCCTCCATCTTGAAGACCACCTCCGTTGCCAACTCACATGGGAGCTTTTGTCAAGGGAGAATTTAGCTGGTGTTCTCTAGGGATTCGCGATAACCCATAAATACCCACTATGTAGGGCCTAGGGATTTCCCATACGGGGTCGGGGTGACTCTATCCCCTGAGTTTGGTAGCTGAGAATAGAAGGTTTTCATCCCATGGTAAAATCCAAGAACGGAAAAAAACACCCAAGAAAACAAATCTGAATGCAATTAAGACATATCATTCCATGTCATTCCAGCTTCTGCATGACTCAAACTAACAAAGCATTCTTGGGGGTCACTTACCCTTTCCATGTTCGTACTGTTGATGGAAGATATCCTGCACCACCTGGGATGTAGAACACCCTGTAAATAACTGAATAAACGACCTGGTGCAGGAGTTCAGCCATCAAGAGTATGTTTACTTGAAACTTGGTTCCTGCACAAACACTGTAAGCAGTGGATAATAACATCTAACAAAGGTCTCTTAAACATCTTAAACAGAGTAGTGATATCACCATATATTTTTCCAGTGAGTTTGGGGGTTACATTTCGAACTTCTCCACCTGGAGTTTCCTTCCGCTTTTACAAACACCGCCCCCGAAAACTAACAGCAAAAGCTCCTGAAAAAAGCAATGGTTGGAGTCGATGTATTTCCCAGTTGGTGGTTGAACCACCAACTTGAAAATAATATGCTCGTCAAATGGGATCATGAAACCCCAAGGATCAGGGAAGAAACATGTAAGTTTTCCGGTGAATAATCTGAAACACATTCCCCCTAAGGATGGCGGCCTTTTTTAACCACACCGGCGCCCTCCAGTCCTCTGTCATTGCCTTTACCTTTGGGATAGGCACTTGCCACTTCCCAGCTTTCTCCTGTTCCGTCAGAAATTTCACACGAAAAATTGGACTTGCGACTCTTTGATGCTTGGAAAAAGGGAAAACATACATCATTCTCTCTCAAATGGTGGTTGTCTCATGGTGGTTTTACCTTGGTAAAAACCCGTAAAAACATCACCTTCAACAACAAATCTAAGAAAAGTTAACTGCCAGCCAGGTGATTGACCATACATGACCTTTGAGTCATCCCGATCGTTGGTTGGAGGTCACGTTTTTCCAACCTTTGAGTTCGGGTCACATGAACTCACCAGGGCCCGAAAAGGTCACCAACGCAGAATTGCCAGCATAGGCTTGAAAAATGGCAACCCCCCAATGACACCCCAAGCCAGGAAGTAGGGCCTTAAAAAAATGGCCTTCTTAAGGGGATCATGGTGGTTTGTAGTCCCTATAACCCCTACAAATGGCCTTATGCGTAGGTAACTTGGGTTACTTCATCCCTATAAATGGAGTTATGTCATACCTACTATTGGTAATACTTATAGCTGTTTTTTTTGGGCCCCACTTCGCAGTGGCTCAACACCATCAAACCCAATCGAACTGCTCCTTGCGCTTCTGTTTGATCATGTTCGAGAGAACCTCACGGCATGAATGGCATGAATGGCATGAATCACATCATCCAAAAACACACCAGATGACACATTTTTTTTCCAAGTGGTGGTTTCAACCCATTTGAAAAATGTTTGTCAAATTGAATCATCTCCCCAAATAGAGTAGAACATCAAAACTGATCGAGTTGCCACCAACTACCAACTAGGTTTTTCTTTCATCATTTTCGGAGATTCTTCCAAATCTGTGTGATTTAACAACATGGCATCATGTCTCCTATCACAGGGATCTAATAGCGCTGTTCAACAATTTCCGGAATTTCCGGAACTTAGATCTACCAAAGAATTAGTAGGATGGACTTGGACGGTTTAGATCTACTCGTTCTCCCATCATGGTTGGTTCTGGTTGAAATGGCAGTGAATTGGAAAGGTAACTACCATTGGATATGTAAATATATATATATATATACTGTATATTATATATATATACGGAAAGGATTTTTTCACTGGCATCATGACATCATGATTATGGGAGGAGGGGTAAGCATCTGTGAGATCTCAAACCCAAACCAAGGCATCATCTACTTCATCAACCTCCATCATGTGGTGTGTTGTGTTGCCATGCCAGGTTTGCAAAATATCATCACAGCCGATCATCATCATCATCATCATCATCATCATCATCACCATGGTGCTCTCCCTGTTACGTCCCTCTTTCACCATTTTCTGTCCCACAATTTCTCTCCTTAGACTTGCTATTAAGATGATTGAAACAAGTTCCAAACATATTCTCTCAAATGACGGTGTTGATGGTGGTTTACCTTGGTAAAAAACAAGGTAAAACCAGGTAAAACAAATCACCTAAACGACCCAACAAAACAAATTGAATCCATAAATGGTTATAGGATAGGATTCTTCAGAGGGACTCCCTAATCTTCCCTATATTCTTTTAAAACTTTTAATGATTTCCTGAAAGCTTCCTTAACAAACCCTCCCCAACCCCACCCTGGCTCCTCCCAGTTCCAAAACAACTTCAAAACACAAAACACAAGCTAGGTGGTGATTTCAACCCACTTGAAACATATCAAATTGGATCATGAAACCCCAAGGATCGGGTTGAAAAAGGAGTTGCCACCACCGGAAGATCCAGTCAAGTTGAAACCCCACCCCTCTCCCCTCTCCAAACCGCCCCCAAACGACGCGCCACACCTTGGTTCGTCTCACCTGTTCGCGATCCAGCAAATACGCTGGCACCGCTCCGGGCTTCACTTCTTCTGCATCTTTCGCCTTGGCGTCCTTCTCTTGATGCGCCTGGACCGACCCATCGACCCCACCAACCCAGTGGAGAAGTCAGTGGAGGTCAGACCCAACAAGGAGGTTTTTTTTTATCAAGAAAAAAAGGGGTGGTGGGTGGGTGGGTGGTGGTGTTTCCATGTGTTTTATCCCGCAAAAAATAATCATACATACATGTAATAGGTCTTGAGGTGGTTAAAAATATTGGAAGGGTTGTAGTCTTTTTTTTGGGGGGGGAAGTGATGGCAGTTTAAGTACTCATTGAATGTATGTGAGGTGTATACATAGCTTATAATCGGTCTTGATATTGATTTGCTATAATCCCCACATCACCTGGGTAGTTTTTCGATCCTTTCTTTGACTTCAACATCTTGAGAATCCCCCGCATATAAAAACTGCCCAGCAAAACGGAGATAAGGTAAGATCTGGAACAAACAGCTACTAGGATATCCCGAGAAGTTCGTAAATCGTTGGAAAGTGGGTCAAAAACCTCCATATTCTCCGGAGTAACATTGAGGTTTATACCCCACTTACTAACCATTCACGAACTTCCTGGGACCCTGAGAATCATGACCGGAAACCTATGGAAACCAACTGATTTTCTCTGGTGGTGTTCAACCTAATTTCATCTAATTTCATGTGATACCATCTGGGTTTCTTCCTAATTTCATCCAACTCATCAAGGGTCCAAAATCTTCCTGACAAACATTGAGGATAGGAACGAGACCCCGACACAGCCCCCGAGGTTGAACAGCGGGTTGGGGAAAGCCATGATGGTTAGGTTGCAAGTTTCGATCCGGAACCCATTTTGGGATCGTTTTTGTTTTCAGGGGCGAAGTGTTCAAACTTTCAGGGGATACCAAAAATGGAGTTCAGCCCTTGCCGACCCTGCGGTGCTTTGACGGACCTTTTTTTTCGCGATTTGGGTGGTGAAGTGGAGCTATAGACATCCGGAATATAGAACTAGTTGGTGGTTTTTCCATACCCTATTTGAAAATATATGTGCAAGTCAAATTGCATCATTTTCTTGACGGGATCCGGGTGAAAAACAAAAACGATTTGAAGCCACCAAGATGACACAAAAGGGTCATCGAATAGGACACGAACCCCCTCAAAAAAAACATTTTCAAGGGCAACATGACAGAAAACAATCCCTCAAACTTTCCATACATTTTTAGCATCAAGTTTGATCCCTAACGAGTCCCTATTTAATTCGAACCCATGAAAACTCCCACTCGTCACGTCGGTACCTTGGACCTTGGGTAAAGATGTGTCGGTCGAGTCCCCAAGTCCCCCCAAGCCTTGATCGTCTTCTTCATGGTGGCCTTTTCAGTATACCTGCAAGGCGGGCCCCAAAAACCATGTTATAAATGGAGTGAAATTTTGGGGCCCCTAGAAGTAGTCATGTTATAACATGTTATACCAGTCAACCATTTGACATCAAAAAAAGGGATATCTACAAGGCGGGCCCCTATCAATTAGAAGTGGAGAGTTAGAACCCCTAGAAATAGGGTTTGCTCGCCCCGTCACCCACATTCATGTTCGGCCGTTTAGATGGGGTTGTAAACCTACTTATAACGATCTAGGGGCCCAGTTTGTGCCGAACAAACCAAGGATGGCTCGTGTTTCTTGCCAAGAAAAAACTAAGATGTGCTGAGAAAGAAACCTAAGGGGTAGCCCCGGTTCGAACCGCTCCCTAGTATGAAGTCGATTTGTTTAGGTCAAATTAGGTTCATCTTCCCCAAAGGATCTTGGGTGAAAATACCAACAAACATCATGGAAACTTACTACATTCGATCATCAAACATTTGAAATGCCTAACATGGAGGCACTCACCCATGCAAAGTGTATGTAAGGCTTGTGTCAAGGAAACCCCGCCCCACAAAACAGCCTTATAACGTTCAGTACCTGCATATTCAAGTACCTGAAACTTTTGGTGTTTTTAATTGCTGCCCCCCTGGGTTTAACAACCTAAAGCACCCGAAAAGCCATCAACTATCGCATCAAATGGGATTGGAAGACGATCATCCTTTGCTTCCTTTTTGGGGCCGGCTATTTGTTATAACTTTTCAGATTTGCAGGCGTTTTGTCATGTTAACCTTTGGCAAAACATCTTTCCTATGGCTTTTCTATGATTCCGTAACAAACCATGTAAAAGTTCGGAGGGTGTAGCAACTTCGGCAAAAGTTTCACCAGGCCCCTTGGCTGTCAAAATCAGTCTGACACACAGGTAGAACCAACAAAAGGCACAAAAGGCGCCCTTGCGTCGAGAGGTGGCGTGGGTCAGTTCGAAAAGACCATCTCTCAGCATAAAACCTGTATAGCCAGTGTAAGGTCTATCCTCTTCCATTTACGTTCCCCTCCAGGCTCGGCGGCAGATGATGATAAAACCTCGGATCTCGAGTCTCCACACGAGGAACTTCCGGAGGAGGGGCCTTGTAACCCTTGGTCTCCTCTTTGGGTGCTGGAGCCTTTGGCTCGGAAGGTCCTGCCGCCGAGGCGGTCGCCGAGAAACATGGCACCGAAACCAAATGCCAAAAGTCTAGAGGCAAGCTAGAAGACTTTGGAACCGAAACTTGTATTCAAATTGCTGCCTTGAAAGTCAGTGGATGATATTTGAACCGGCTGCCAAGCTTCTTATCTTTGCTGTCCCAGAAAAAAGAGAAACCTCGTCGAAGCAACTCCAGCTTCAGTCGCCAGTGCAACAAAACTGATCACATGCTCTCGTCGAGCTGTGTTTCCGTGGGATCACACTGAAAAAACAGACTCTGGCATTGTCACTGACAGCAGTTTCACCACATTTGGCTTTGACATGCTGGGCATCTCACTGTCTTGTTTGTCTGAAGACACGGCGCCACGGGGCTGTTCTTCTGGGAGGTGAAAACGCAACTCTTGAAGCACCTTGCTGCCTTCAAAGACCTGTCTGACTGGCAAAAGACTATACTGAAGTTCTGAAGTCACTTAAGACAAAAGGAACGGCTCACTTTTTGGACATCGGACCTTTGATAAGGCATGTCTTAGGTTTGCCACGTAGGTGTTTCAGCGTCCATTAAAAAATACCTCTTGATATTTCATGGTAAAAACGCGCCAAATATATGGCTCCTAGCTACCTACCCCAACAAAATCTTGAGTCCCATAATGCCTATAACTCCCTCCTGGGATTCGTAAATCATCACCAAAAACGAGTTTTGCTGGCAATTCTTTTGGTCACCCTTTTGGGGGTTGGAAACATGACCTCCAACGTCTGGCAAATAAAACCATGTCACGGCGTATTGCATCGCGTGGTTGGCGCTTTTTCGCCACCATGTTTTTGCCAAAATTAAAAAATATATGCTGTAAGTCAAGCAGGACACACATCTTCCCTCAATTCTTCGGTGTAACAAAACATCCCCCAACCAAAAAAAATCATTTGAGGAATCAGCAAATGGAGTTGAACTTCAACATTTCGCGAGTTTTTTTTTACATTTGGAGGCCCTAAACATCAATCCTAAAACATCTGAATACCCTCAAGGTGGGCCCTGCTACTAATTATAGAGGTAGGTTTATAACTGCCCTGATAGGTGTGTTATAACTTACAACCCCCAGTTACCCCTCTATAAGATTTTATAAGGCCATCTACAAGGGTTATAACTCCATTTATAACTATAGAAAGGGTCCATTACCTTCGTTTTTGTGTGATGAAGTCCTTGACAACAATAAACCATCACAAGAAAAACACAGTTGAAACAACCCCCCCCCCCCCCCCTTGACAAAACAGCATATCAGATCCGGCTGTTCTTTGGGGGAAAAATTCCCATGTTCCAAAAAAATGTCCCACCAGAACACCATTTCCAACCAGTCCAAAAAGCACCTCTTCTTCGTAAAGAGCTTGGCTTTGATGCCTCTTTTTTTTCCGGTGAGTTTTTCATGAAGTCATTTTTGGATCCTCAAAACAATCAACGCCCAAAAACATTTTTTAAAAAACTTGCGACCCAAAAAATCATCCTAAGACGTGCTGATCGAAACCCGGAGGGATTCCTCCGTTTCTCGATCCCTAATTATGAAGGGATTTTGGATGCTACTGTTGATGGTTCAGAAATCCGGCGAGCACCAGTTGAGGTTGGTAGCTTATCCCAATATTTACAAGGTTTTATACATTCCAGGTGGTTGTTTGGGATTTCTTCCAGTGGTTGTTGGACCAATTGGATCCTCTATCTTACACCACCTAACGCCACTCCACTAGTCTTGGTTTATCATGGCCCCGGTATTCTAACCCACCTTTTGGGAGTGGGGATAGCCATCTACCTGGAAAACAGACGTTGCTCTTAATTTCAACTTTACCACCAACACCAGCCACAGCTGCCTTAACAAAAATGGTACTTTTCTATGTCTTCCAGGTACTTTCACTACAGTGTAAAGGAAATTTAGATTTTGCATAGTACAGTCTTCCGAGATCTCAAACCTAAATAGTCTTGAAAGTTTTGCCACCCAGTACCATCCAGCCTAAGAAAAAGACGCAAGGTTTCAGAACGATTCATAGGTAATTGACTAATTGGGGTGCAAAAACCCTATACTTCTAGGGGTTATAACTTTATGTAATTTTAATGTAGAACTAGTAGGGGCCCATGGTTGAATCTTAGAAACTTCCAACAAGCCCCTGGAGCATACCTCCGGGCCTCTCCCCAAACCCCGAAATGAAAAGGTTTACTCAGGACTCATGCATGAACATTTCGATGCTAAACCATTTTTGCCGAATGAAAAATACACCAATCCTCAAGTTGTTGTTGCTTTTTCCACCGCTACAAGTCTATGAATTGGCAAGCATTCTCTTCCACACGCATGGTGAGCCACGAAAAAACATCCTCTTACTATTCCGTTGAATCCTAGTTCTTTCATAGGGAATCTTTATATTATATATAATGGTTTATGAAATAATCCCCACATAACTGTAGTAGTAACATTTCATCCCCTATAAAAACCCTAAACAAAGGCCTAGGGGCCCTTCCTTTTTTGCATGGCTCATTTAAGGGCACCATTTGGGCACCCCAAAAGAAAAACCATCGGGATCCGTGGATTTGCTGGTTTTTCATGGTGATGAATCGAATCCCATGGGTAGAAGTCCGTAAACAAAAGACATCACCGGGTCGTCCCACTTTAGCCGCCAATCAATGGACCCTGCAAACAAAAAGTTGTTTGAACTAAAAACTCGGATCCTAAATATTTGTAATCCCAAAAAAAGGTTTCAAGTTTAGCCATTGGCCAAGTACCCTCCTAAAGTTTAACATGGAACCTGAGAATACACCCCTGGAAAAGGAAAATCATCTTCTAAACCATTATTTTCAGGTTCCATGTTTAATTTGGGGAGGGTAAGCCTTATAAACAAATCCAAGGATCCAAATACCCCCAATCTGATCCCAATCTGTTGGTGACAAGATCTCTCCCTCTCCCTCTCCCCACCTCGAAGCTTCCGCGCCGTCTTGGCGATCTTCTTGGGCTCGCGAGCCTTTTTCTTTCGCATGCGCTCCTGGCGAGCGAAACATTGAGGTGGGGACCAAGTGAAAGTTACACCCTGGAAAACCTAGGAAAAGTACCCATGTTTTTTGAGGCAACTGGTTTTGCTGGTTTAAGGGGTTTCAAATGTTTCAAGTTGATGGAAATTAGCAGCAACTTCTTTTCCAGGACCCTGGAAAATGAGTGTCATTAAATGACAGAAAACCCTTCAACAATGCCATTGGTTATATTATATGGGAGATCCCTCAAAATTGCCATTTTGTAGTGTTTGATTCCCACCAAAATCGGTCCCATTTCATGACCCCTAGAAAATGAACATATTCCCAAAGTCATGGCGGTTTGGTTGGTTCAAATGATTTTCCTTTATCAAGTTTTGGTGATTTTTCAGGTGAACCAGCTATTCATTTTGCGGTATAACCATGGCAAGCTGTGGGGTGAGCTTTGGTAAGGCTACCCTCCCTAAAACTACCAGCCAGTTTGCTCCTGAAAAAACCGGCCGGGCCCCAAAAGGAAGCGGTATCATCTTCCAACCATCCATTTTCAAGGGCGAAAATGTCGGTTGTCGGGAGGGTAGGTTCGATAGCTTTCCGACACTGTTCGTTTTCTGGTTACATCACGAAATAAAAGGATTCGTTTTGTTTCCCCATATGATCCATGTATGTTATATCGACCCACATTTACCAAACATTTTAGCCAAATGTAGGTAAATATGCCATACATGGATCCCATGGGTTCCTCTCTAGAAGAATGGGATCTGAGCATCAGGGTTTGTAGTCGTTTTATTTTTTTTTGGGGGGGGAACCTCAGGGAATCATATGGATTCGGATGTTTCCGAAAATAAGGGGATATCCCCCCAAATCATCCATCTTTTTTTAAGGGGTTTTCCATCATAAACCATCCATTTTGGGGTACCCCTATTTTTGGAAACACCCATGTAGAAAACCATATAGACAAGATTAGGGACATGAATGGCCCCCCCCCCCTTTGGACACTCCTCCCCCTTTGGGAATCACATACAAATATCTATAGACTTGCTTGCTTAAGATGCGAAAGGAAAAAGTGAACCAACAAAATCTTCTCTCAAATGGTGGTTGTTGGTTGTTCATGGTGGCCTACCTTGGTAAAATCCATTAAACAAATCACCAAATCAAAGCAACGTTCAAAACCCTGTTGACATTCCATTGAATCCTGGTTGTTTAATAGGGATCCTTATAATGGCTTATTACAATCCCCCATATAACTGGGTAGTATTTCATCCCCTCTATACAACAATTTACCAGGGGCCCTTGGTCACTGCTCAAATCAAAACAACAACATCCAAGAAACTCAGCATGATCAAGCTCAGTCCTCATGATCAAAACGTCGACCATAGCGCTTGATCGATTCCTTGGTTCGAAGCTTTCTATAAGTGCGCTGGGAGACAATGTCAGGGAAATGTTTCATCATTCCTTCCCCCAATCAAGTGATGACTTGGTTTTGTGACTCGAAGAAAAAACACAGGATGATTGAATGGTGATTTACCAGTACTATGCTAGACAGCCAACATGATGTAGCATATTGAAAATATGCCCTGGTGAACGATGGTGATATGCCCCTGGTAGGGTACCAGAATCATCCTGAAAATAACTTATCAAATTGATCTTGCTAAATAAAAATCTCAAAAACAGAAACAAAAAACAACAATCCCTAAGACTCCAGACCCCTCCCTAGAATAGGATTGAGGGTTCCAATCCCATCCCTAGAATAGGAATGTAGGTGTAATCCCTTCCTTAGGACATACCTGGATCCTTAGGGAATGGGCACTTTGGTTGGTGTCTTTTTCTTATTGAAACCTGGGGGTGTTCCGTTTTTCCGCCGAAAAAAAAACGGCCAAATCATCCATAAACCTCAACAACTTGGATATTCGCGACTGGATTCCATGCTTGAAGGAACAGTGTTTACAAAAAATACGTCCCATAAATACTGTCGATGGACAAAATCCCCAACAACCACCTGGGATGGTCAAAAACCTAAAGATAATGGGATAATTATCATCCTTGGTGGTGCAGGATTTTGTCCATCAACAGTATAACATAAATACCAAACATGGCCATATATTGAAAAGGAGTCACCTCTTCCCAAATCATAATTTTGGGTATCCATGTTAGTTTTCTGGGGTAAGTTTACACCCCTCCAAAATGGTGATGTTCATCCCACAGTAGAAATTTTGAAGATGAAATCACCTTCAAGGGGAATAAGTTTTCGAGGACCTCCGAATGTAGGTACCCATCTCGAGAAAGGGAGCTCCAGCAAATGAAGTACGTTCGCATATCTTACAGCTGAAGTCAATTACCCATGAATGTAGATTTAGATGTACCAGTATTGCCTATTAGAAAAATGGCATTTCCCATTGCTATCTTAGATTACCCGAGTGTAATTCCATTTGTGAGTGAACTTCATCAAACACGAATCTCGCAACAAGACCAACGAATGAGTTCGACAAATCTTCCAATCCTGATTTTGGAT
Source organism: Breviolum minutum Mf 1.05b.01 (assembly GCA_000507305.1). Lineage (NCBI taxonomy): Eukaryota > Dinophyceae > Suessiales > Symbiodiniaceae > Breviolum > Breviolum minutum. The sequence continues at coordinate 105,841 of DF240434.1, forward strand.
TTACCTTTAAAACATCTCAAGTCAAACAATACCACAACTGCTTGCCCTCTAACAGCCTTTGCAATGTTCATGTCCCCCCGGAAATAAACCTCACAAAAACCCAAGCAAATAAAACTATGAAAAAACCCATCATTTTAAGTCCCTCAAAGGTGATCTTTGAAACCCTCAAAAAAGGATAAAACACCCTCTGCTACTGTTGATGGTTCAGAAATCCGGCGAACTAACCTGTTGAGGTTGGTAGCTTATCCTATCATTTACAAGTTACAAGGGTTTTTGTACATCCCAGGTGGTTGTTTGGGATATCTTCCATAAACCCCAAGCTCTACACAGCATTCGCCAAAATGATGATCAAGTGATCTGTCTTGGGGGGTAACTGGGAACCTGGTTGGGTTTGTTTAGGGAACCTGAGGGAACCTCAAGGAATCATAGAAAACCATACGGAAGGATGTCTCCTTGGAAGTTAGGATCAAAAGGTTCGGAGTTAAGTGGGTTATAACCCCAATGAATCCCCACATTTATAAGTAGGTTGTATTAACCCATTAATCCTAACTTCCAGAGAAAACATCCAAGTAGGGAAGATTAGGCATTCCCACCCCCTTTGAATACCCCCACACCCCTTCCGGAATCCCCCCAAAAAAACATATTGATTGAAACATAGGGTATCCGAAAATAGTGGGATAACCCAGAAAAAACATTGGGCAAATACTCAACCCTTTTTTGTTGTATAAATATACTAAATTTCATCAGAAACGGCTTTTCCCACACATCTGGGTCAAATTGTCGCGAGCAGTGAGTCCATCTACTCATGGGAAATTCACTGGTCAAATTTTTACCCTTTTAGTAGTAATGAAAATCTAATCAACGCCAACCCTATATTACTGTTACAGTGTTACAGTGTTCAGGTTACCTCCAAGCTATGTTGGTTTACCAGAGTGTGTATGACCCTCCCTGTCGAATCAACGCCAAAATTCCTTGATGTACTCATTCTGTGGCATGGCGAACTGCCCCCGTCTGCACGGTTTGCACCGGCAACCCGCTGGACCCAATGGTCAAGCGAAGCGCCCGGAGCACCGCGTCTTACGGTGGAGCCGAAATAGCTTTGATTGGAAGGTCACTGATGATGATGATGATGATGATGATGATGATGATGGTGGTGGTGGTGGTGATGATGATGATGATGATGATGTTGATGATGATGACGATGATGGCGATGATGATGATGATGATGATGATGATGATGATGATGATGATGTTGATGATGATGATGACGATGATGTTCATTATGATGATGATGATGTTCATTATGATGATGATGATGATGTTCATTATGATAAATTACAATGATAAAACACAAACTCATGCTGTGCGATAATGCTGGTGACAACGCCATCGACACCACCACCAACAACGACAACAACGATCATGAATTCAATGATGTTCTTCCCACCACAACGCCAAATGCAAAAACAACATCCGTTCTCGCCATGGCACTGAAGATGAAACAAACCTCCATTTTCTGCAAGATATTGCCATCCATTGCACCTTAATGTACCCACCATGGGCCCCCTTAAACCTACATGTTTAGAGGTTTTTATGGTAGATAACGTGGTTTTTAGGTGGCCAAAAACCTTTAATTTTTCATGGTTTTGGAGGCTCATGGCAGATATACCGACAAGGCCGGCGATCAAAGGAACCTTGACAAGCCACAAAAAACTTCTCACCCCTGGGGAAAAAAAGACCACACCTTGAACATTTTTAAACATGGCTTACCGGGTTAACTTCATGGCCAGTCAACCCCCATGTAAGGTACCCCCAGGAGAAATACTTGGATGTCCAGATGGAAGTTAGGATCAATGGTTAGTAAATGGGTTATAACTTACTTATAAATGGTGTATATTGGGGTTATAACCCACTTACAAACCATTTACTAACTTCCTAGGACATCCAAGTAGAGCCTTAATAAGGCCTTACTAAGGGACCTATGGTTAATAACCCCTCATTCGTCGGCCTTTGTCGGGTAGGTTGACCCTCAAAAGCTCGGTTTGTCGGAAGGATGTCCAGTTGGAAGTTAGGATCAAAGGTTAGGATCAGTGGACAATAACCCCAATATGTTTCAATTATAAGTAGGATATAACCCCATTTATACGTATATAACTCATTTACAATCCTACAAGGATTATAACCTACTTAAAAACGTTTTGAGAAAGGGAATTCCCGTACAATCTTACTATTGGGGATGGGATTGAGACCATCAATCCTAACTCTAGGGAGGGGTCTGGATTCTTAGTATTAGGGTAGGTTTGTTTTCCGAAATCTGCCCCAAAACGTTTTGGTTGATTTGAGAACTTTCGGACATGTTAGTTCCCAGGAGGGTACATCTTCCAAATGGTTGGAATTTTCCATGTGAGTGTTCGGGCGTGTAGACTTTCAGACATCGTCAAATTGATCACAGTTCTTGGTTAAAGATAGAAATTACACCCCCAAAACTAATATGACAATGGAAAATGCACCATTTGAGGATGTATTTCTTATTGAACATGTGGATTTTCCAATGTCATGTCAGTTTTCACAGTTTAAACATCCCAAGGCCTGTGGCAAGTTCCTAAACCCTCCCTACTTGGAGGGTTAATAACCATGGACCATGGTTAATAAGCCCCCTAAGTAGGGTTGTTACCCTTCCAAATGGTCCAAATGGCTTATAATTGGGGGGTACTAACTACTTGCTACATGGGATGATCCTGCAAGTAAACGCTACAAAAGTTGACTTCAACTTTTAGTGGTGAACAACTATCTCGAAAAAAACCCACGATTCGATCAACTCAAAAGCGCACTGTGTGCTTAGGGTAAAAGACTACTACAAAAAAAGACTATTTCAGATGGAGCCAAGTATATACGTGATATCCATCACATCACATTGCATATCTTGGAAATTCGTTTAAACAACACATGTTCTCCCAAAATGGTAAGGTTTTTTATGATGGGGATTCTCATCCCCTGGTACTTTCTCCGTAAAAAAAGTCCCCTGATAAACAAATCCAAGATATTAGATATTACGAAGTTTAACAGTTCACCCCTAAAAAGTCACCTTCCCAGAAGGATCGTCTTCCAGTCCCATCATTTGTCAGGGGTAAACTTGCTGTTTGTTTGAGGGAGGGTACTCTACAAGTTATCTCAATACACCACCATTTGTACATGTCCCACCGCCTTTCTTCCCCCAGGGTGGACGAACCGCCGGAAACCCCCGTTGTGGACGTTGCGTGGCCCAAGTGACTAAAGGGCTTTGCCAAGGTCAAACTCTGAAGATGAACGAAGGACAAGGCTGCAAAGACAAAGATCCTGGCGTCGCTTCCGAAATGTTAAACCGAAAACAGTGGGCATCATCCTGGCTGGTGCTAAGGATTTTTTTTTGTCAGGAATTTAGGATCAATGGGTAGATGGGTTATGTATTTCACCTACTTATAAATGGGATATATTTGGGTTATAACTGGGATACTGGAAGTTATTTGGGTTCCCTTCATAAAAACACATGGATTATTCAACCCACATAGTTCCCAAGGTTTTGTGAAAAGACAATGAAATCACAGGAATCTTTCCATGGCGGTGGTGTTCCATTGTGGGAAGAAAGGTGGTGTAATTTCACATATGTCTCCCTGAACTTCGGTGATTCTTTTCAATGGTGATAACCCATAATGGTGTTTTTTCTCCACCCATCTGAAACATATGTGCAAGTCAAATTGGATCATCTCCTCAGGTAGGGGTGAACATCAAAAATCGCTAAAACCACCACCTAGCTTTCACAAAGATTCATCATTCCCCATTGGGACTACAGTGTCACACCATACATCCCAGGATCTTTCAATGATGGTGGTTCCATCATAGCATCCTTATCCACATGGAACTGGAGTTCTATCGGGGGGGAGGAGTTCTTGGATAATCTCTGGAATTGGAAACTTTGGGATAGCAGCCATGGCTACTGTCAGCGGGTGAAAACAACCCAGCTACTCACCAACCCTTCCTCCCATCATCATGGAAGTGAAAAATTGGTCCCTCCAATAATAGTAGTGTCCTTTCATTTGGGGTAGTTTTCCACTTCCATGATTGTGGTTCAGAAAGGGTTTCAGCTTATTTCCAGCATACAAGTAGTATCTGTAAAAGGAATGTTGGGCGAAGGAACACCAAACAAAAATCATTCTATACAAAACACTGTATCTGGGAAACTCTGAGAAAACCTACGCCGTCAAAGCTACCCACGAACGAAATAGATCTTGAATAAGAAGTGATTTACCACCATGACCTATTTATTGAGGCTCTTGTTCAAGGTGTTAAGTGTTAATCAGGCCTTTTTAAGACCACCATGACCCCTTAATAAGGCCAAACAAAAAAAAAACTCTTTCTTGCGAGAAAAAAACACGGCGGGGGTGGAGTGAAGGCTCCAAACGGGCTAAGTTGCTATAGTGCAAAATTTCACCTTGGAGGTTTACCTTGATTTTGCATCCCTCGGAATAGCGAATGACTTTTTGGAAAATTCCAACCACAAATGAAGATAATGTAGCTCCTAGTAGCAAGTGAGTGATTTTCCAGCTAGTCATGTGGATTTTCTTGTGGCCTCCCCGAAAAAACACGTGGTGAAGGATGGCACAGTTTCTTTTTTACCGGCAACCACCGGCGATTTCTTTGCAAAACACACTTGACCCTGCCCACCAGACGGGAAGAATAACATCTTCAAACTTTTTAGACACCAACTACACTCCCTGAAACTAACAGTTCGCACCTGCCAAAAGGAAACGATCTTCCAACCATCCATATTCAGGTGCGAACTCGCTGTTAGTTTCAGGGAGGGTAAAGTACACCTAGATTTGATGCTTTCGTTTGACATATTACTTCCGATAAAACTCACATATCACATTGGAGGCTTACCTGTAAATATACAGGAGAATCAAATCATCTTATTCCCGCACTGGTGTGCAATCTTATTCCCGCGGGCCCCTAAGAATCCTCATCCAGCCATTCATCAATGGAGTTTCCTGGTTCCCCTAATATGTGGTAGGTGATAATAATATATAGTCCCCCAATTGGCAGTATGTACCACTTATATACCACTTATATATATTGCCTATTGGGTGACTATATGTCACCTACCACCTATTAAGGGAACCAGGAAACAACTATTGAATTCAAGTGGTGACACCACCAAACCCTCATTTTCTTGAAAAACATCTGGAGCCACGAAAAAAACAACTCTTGGATACGTTGAATGAAATACTGGGCAAACCCTGGTGGTTGAACCAATCCACGTATGGAACATATGCTCGTCAAATTGGATCATTTTTTCCAGGGTTCGGGGTAATAATTAAAAATATTTGAAACCACCACTTAGTGGTTGTTTAATAGGGATCCTTACCATCGGTTTATGAAACAATCCCCATAAGTCGCCCTTTTTGTCAATCTAAAGAAGCACCTTTTTTCGATGGGTTTTTTGACCCCCCCATGACTTTTTTAAAAGAAAGGCTTAAGGATGGCACCTCAACACTTCAGATGGAATGGCAGTACTTGCCATGAACCTCAGAACAGGTCACGCAGCTAAGAAACGGAGTTGTGAAATGAAGCCCTGAATAAATCTGAAAAATAAATGGGTTACAGGGGCTACCCTCCAGGGAATTAACATATCCCCCCATTTTTCAGGCATAATTTGAGTCGAGTATTTTCCGAACTTCCCCCAGGTGGGATTCCTGTTAATTTCCTGGAGGGCTATGATTTCGACCCCCTATAACAATCTATAAATAGGTGTTTCCAAAAATTAGGGGTACCCCAAAATGGATGGTTTATAATGGAAAACCCTATTAGAATGGATGATTTGAGGGGAAAACCCACTATTTTCGGAAACACCCAAATGTCGTTGGGAGTTCTGGAGCCCTTTATAAAATGCCTTCCCATCAATGGTGGCAACCTGGGGGGAAAAAAAATCCACCCCAGATTTGTTGATCCTTGGGAAAAGTGGGGGAAAAGTCGACGGAGAAAAAAGTTGCTCCAAAATCACCTTAAGGGGTTTACCCTTGATTTACACCCCACCGAGTTCATTGAAAAAACATCATGGAACATATGGAACCTGAGATTTTCACCCGCTTTTTGAATAGGAAACTCACGTTGCAAACTTACCCCGATTTTGGGGGTTACATGTTAGTTTTCAGTTTTCGGGTTATTTCCCCACTATAAGTCAAGTTAATCCCCGCTATAAGTCAAGTTAATGGTCCCTGTAGGGAAGCTGCATTGTGGACTCCTCTAGGCCGCTATCCTCCCACCAGCTGGCAGCCCCCAAAGCCCCGGTGGTCCCCGAACCCACGGTCCCCCGGTGTCCCGGACAGGAATTTCTTCACAAAGAAACCCATTTCGTACCACCTGCTGACGGCAGATTTCGAAAAAACAACCAACGATCAACTGCCAGGTAAAAATCACCAAGCTATCCTAAGGTCATAAAATGAAACTTCACATCAATGGGCTATATGGGTGTTTCCAAAAATAGGGGGAAAACCCCCAAAATGGATGATTTATAGTGGAAAACCCTATGAAATTGGATGATTTGGGGGGATATCCCACCATTTTCGGAAACATCCATATTGGAAATTCAAACTTAGGATGCAAGTTGCGAACCCCACCCCCCCAAGTCGGCCAAAACGGAGGTTTAAAGGTCGCAAGGTGGGGGGGCCCAAAAAACCATGTTATGAGTATAGGGTTATAACTCCATTTATAGGGGTGAACTAACCCCAGCTACCCACTTGTTGTCGGCGAGTTATAAGGGGCCCTATAACTCCATCTACAACGATCGGTTCGGGACCCACCTTGCAAAATCCCCGGTTACATAAAACATGTATATGCTGTCATCCAGGTGCACACAAAATCTGTATGAAAATCTAAGGGTACCTGACCCAATGCCACCACCCCCCTTATTAAAGGATCATAAACAAGCAAGACTATCCCGAAAACAATTTGGCCCTATTAAGGCCTTTAGCCCCTGGAATCCATTAAACTTCTTAGATTCTCATGATGTAACTCAGGTGGATGGAAAAACAACCTGGTTTCTACTTTAAAAAACACACACACACCAACCCCCAGGTCTTTAGGATCATGCAACCCAAGGTGTCATGAAATTCTTATATTTCTTGTTACTGCATCCTTTCAAATATATCTCCAACCCCCCAAATTTCCTAAAATCAAGCAGCCTTTAGCGGCAGTATTCATGTGCTGAACTAGTTCATGAGGTGAAGTGGTGTCAAGTCGTTGTCATTCACCGAAATACCCAGTCTAGTTGGTGTTTTTAATTCTACCCATTTTGAAAACTATGCGCAAGTCACATTTTACATCATTTCCCGAGGGTTTAGATTTAAAACAAAACAAATCCTTGAAACCACCTATCCTTGGACATCAAAACCATGAAAAATGAAGGTTTTAATCCCTAGGATACAAAGCCCTAAAAATGAGGGTTGTGGGTTGCCATCGTAGTCATTGTACGACAATTATACCCCAGAACTGGAGCGGAATCCATGCAGGATGTCCCTTGTCGTATCCATGCCGCCCGTTGGGGGCTCTGGTTCCAAAACAAAATGGCGCTGTTCTTCTGCCACTTTACACACTGGTGTTGATTCTGCTGATTTATTGGATGGTGACGGAGGCATACTCAGCACTTTTGGCTGCTGGAATCTCAACAATCGCTGTAGCTCCAGGCTCCAATTGTGATGACGAACATTTAAGGCACCTATGCTCGAGTGCGCCGCAAGTTGGCACCTATGCTCGAGGCACGGTGTACCAATTGTGTTGCTTGGATGCCGGACCCCGTGGGAACCATTCCGTCATCCTTGCATTGTTTATGTTTGGCAGCTGCATTGGATCGACAAGGCCCATGTTCTCACCAATGGCATGCCGCGATAATTCGGCAGTTCTTCACCACTGCTTAGCACAACTGCTTAGCAAAACCCGCGTTTTCAAACGCTTGCTAACATTGTGGATCTTTAGTGAGAGAGCATCCCAAACTATAGTCACATATCATTGCAGTCGACAGGGTTTGGGAGGTTCATGTCCCTTTTTTGCATGGGATTTAAGCATCGCCTTTAGGTGCTGAAAATGAAGACTATCCACCTGACAAAACCAACATATCTTATTGGTTCCTTTGTCATAGCAAAAAAACACCATGACCAGACCAACGACACCAAAAAAGCCACGAAGAAAAAACAAACACCGGCCGGATACTTGCCATTGTAATTGCTGATTGTTTAACAACAGAGATCCCTATATTATATTGGCTTATTGTAATCCCTATATAACTGTACTGGGTAGTATATGTAGTATAATCCATTACATACCATTAAACACCCTCTAGTTGGTGGTTTCAACCCCTTTGAAAAATATTAGTCAAATTGGGAATCTTCCCCAGGTAGGGGTGAAAATAAAAAACCTTTGAAACCACCAACCAGCCCTGTTTTCTTTCATTGCTCACCACGGTTTTTTGGACTCCCCCATGCAACTAGGAGACCAGTATTCGGGTTCAAAGTCGTTGTATAACATGCCTTAGTTCGTCGTCGTCCACACGAGGACAAAGGTCGACTTGACGGGAGAAAAAAACACCCCTCCTGCATGGTCAATGTGAGCACTCATGTCAGATCATATCTAGTTGGTGGTTTCAACCCATCTGAAAAATACATAAAAAGATTAGTCAAATTGGATCATTTCCCCAGGTAGGGGTGAACATTAAAAAAATGAAACAACCACCTAGATATTCTACTAGATTCACTGCCCACTTGCGATCAAATTGCTTGTACCAAAAAGAGAAACACATCGTGATATAGCACAATAAGATAGAAAGTAATTGCAAAAATCATCCAAAGAAACAAATCCCCACACATCTCATCCAGGGCCCAAAAATTCACCCAAAAAACCTTCCTATTCTTTTTTTGCTATGTTAGCTGTCTTGTCACCAGGATGACAGCTGGCCAGTTTGGGGGATCCATCGATCCCTCGATCCCTTTACCTTTTCCACTGGCCCACTGGGACATCCCAAGATACCCCTACCTTGGAGGATCATCACAGGACGGACGACTTGTAGGTAGCAACTTTCGTGATAGGTCTTTAAGTTCCCAAGACCCGGGGTATTGTGGGATCCAAATGGCCTACTAAATGGCCTACTAAATGGGATGATCCTCCAAGTAGGGATCCTGCCTCACCGAACGTCAGAGGATGATGAAGAGGTGTCCAATCACCGAAACGAAACGAAAAGTATTTAGGTTCCATGAAACCATCTACCCTGTGATTTGGAAGATTCTGGGGCTCTTTAGCTCCCCAAATAGTAGGGAAATAGATCACCTTTAGCTCCTTAGCTCCCCCAATATCACAGCCTAGCCATTCTCAGGTTCGGTGATTTTTAAAACAGATCAAAAAACCCTTTCCTTACCTTTTCCTCACCAAGGTTTAGTTGGAGGATCATCATCAGGACTCTCAGGACTTGTAAGTGGTTAGTGACCCCCTTTTATTTGCCATGAATGGCCATTTGGAAGGGAACTAACCCTACTTAGAAGACTTACCCACCATGGTTATTAACCACCTATTACTTGGACAAATCCATTTTGGGGGGAAAGAATCATAACGATTTTCCTGATGTCATTAAAAAATCTTCATTTTCACTGCAGCCGATTTCTTTTTCAAGAAAACAAACGACCATCCAGACTTCGCTGGTGGTTGCGCCAGACAAGATGCCCAGAACAGACTGCGAAATTGGATCCTTCAAGAGATTCCTGACAGCAAGGACTTGGAGGATGGGCTCCCAGGACTTGTCAGGTCAGAAGGATCACATGAAGTTCGGCCATTTGGAAGGGGTCCCACAACCTTACTTGATCTATATTAGGGGACTTACAATCACCATGGCTATTAACCACTTAGTACCTGGATGATCCTCCAAGTAAGGATGGATCCAAAGTCCAACCAGTTTTTTTCTAATTGCTCAAGTGAGTAAACGCTATATTAGTCCCTGGAACATCACCAAAAACTGGAGTGACACCTTCATTTTCAGCCAAAAATATTTCCCGCTGTTTTGTGATGTTTCAAAACCCCTCCAAAAAGGGGACATAAATAGGCAAGCCCTGTTAATACCCCTAGGATCCATGGAAATGGTATATTTACCTACATGAATGCTTCTCTTTTATGGTAAATGTAGGCTATGGTATAAAGAGTCTTTTAATAGTCCCTATATTTTTGCTGGGTAGTATACTGATATACAATCTCCTAAATACTCATATGGGTGTTTCCCAAAAATAGGGGTACCCCAAAATGGATGGTTTATAGTGGAAAACCCCATTGAAATGGATGATTTGGGGGTACCACAATTTTCGGAAACATCCATATATCATATATCGTTTGATGGGCTTCAAATACCCGGAAGGCTTCAGTAGTTATTTTCCATTGGAATTTTCGGCCTTTGAGCCAGCAACAAAACCCAACCCTTATGACATTCCATTATACTGGTTGGTTAATAGGGACCCTTATGTTTGGCTCATAATAATCCCTATATTGGGGGTTTCCTAAAATGGTGGTACCCAACAACCATGGGTTTTCCTACTAAAAATGATCATTTTGGGGTGTTTTGGGGGTACCACCATTTAAGGAAACCTCCCTGTAACATGGTAGTATAAACCCTAAAACAACCCAGGCTTTTTGCATTGCTCATTTGGAATCTCTATAGACCTTCAATTTTCGATCGGGATGACCGTCCATTCGGTGTGGCAAATTACCTTCCTATCTGAGATGAAGAGTTGGAATTGTGAAGGTAACAGGGTAACCTACATCTTTCCAAAACAAAGACTGATGTTTCCAATGTCCTACAACAAAATGGGTCCCGAGCCGATCGTTATACATGGAATGTCATGGGGCTCCTTATAAATGGCAGAAAACAAATGGGTACCTGAGTAACTAAGGTTTAATCCTTTGTATAGGGCTTATAACTCCACTCATAACTGGTAGGGGCCGATGCATGAACACCTCGTATACCTTTCATCCTACTTATAACTTATAACTGGTGACTTTTACGGCCGATGCTTGGAAAAACGCTTGTTAACAGCCACACCAAAATAACATAAAATAACACGGGTCATTATATGACACCAACCCAAATAATGCAATATTATTGAAGTGACATCCCTCCAAAATCACTACATGTATTGCATTGTTTAGATTTCCCTTAAATGGGTCCCATGTAATGAGCCCCCTGAATGAAAACACACGTCCCTTAACCAACCGTAACGACAAGCCAACAAAAAATCTCTGGGCGGTTCCGGACCTCTTGTTGAGACGTCGAAGGATAAAGAATAAGACCGTGGGAATGGCTAAACCTTGAATGACCTCAGCGGGGTTGCCCTCCCTGAAACTAAGGGGGCTTTTGCTGTTAGTTTTGCGGGGGCAGTGTGTTTAAACGAAGGAAACTCAAGGTGGAAAAGTTCGAAATGTAAACACTGGGAAAATATGTGATGATACTGTTGCTGGCTAAAATCCGGCCTTCACCAGTTGAAGCTGGTAGTGTTATCCCATGTTTTTACAAGGTTTTATACACCATCCCAAGTGGTTGGCCGTGGGATTTCCTCAATCAACAGCTTGCACCTGAAAATAGGCCCAAATTGCCCCAAAAGGAAAGGATCATCTGAACCAACCCCCAGGTGTTTGACGGTGCTTTCGCTGCAAGTTATAGGGAGCGTAGTGGGTTGTCTGCTCAACTTTTTGAACACCTTGTTGCAGTTGGCCCCTTGGGCTGCTTTGGACTAAAATTTTGCTAGGGGAAAACGATATCCCATAAAATGCTCATGAATTAAGCTCATCAAGATACGTAGTACAGCCCTGATGGAAACCTTGGGTTGAATATAACCGCCTTTTCTCCCCCCAAAAAAGAAAACAGCAACCCGGGATTTCTGTTTACTGCTGCTCATTTAAGGCTTGAAGTTCCGTTCCCTAAGTACACCATAGAGAAGTTGTTGAGTTCTGCATGTATATTGTTTTGATGGTTGTTTTTTGAAGGTCCGATATGGTTACATGGTGTCAACCATTTTCCTGGGTGAGTTTCCTAAGAGAAGCAAGTCAAACAAAACTTGACCCTGGGTAAATCAGGATACACCGTTCTACTTTGTTTGGGGCAGGGTTGGTTGTGTTGTGTTGTGATGAAACTCATCTGGTGAATTGGATCCCTAGAAATTTCGGCAGCTCAAGTCACCATGTGTATGTTGTGGGTCTATGCCTGTTTCAATGATGCAATGCTCTTCCCCAAAGCCCGGACCATCGAAGATAAGGAATTCCCCTCCTTGCTTGAAACAAAGACGGAGATAGGTAACTTGAGATGCGAGAAAGGCGTGGCCTTCTTAAGAGACATGAACTTCGAAGTGCTACCACACCAGTATCTAGATCATGACCAAGTGGTGGAAACATGGTGAACATGATTTCATGTTGCATCTTTCTTATCCAGGCCATGTTTTCTGAAGGTATCTGCTTACATGTATTACGTTCTCCATTGTTTTCTTTGCATCTGGTTGAATTTCCATCATATTTCACCACACTTGAAATGAAGGTCCTTCAAAATATCTGAAATCTAAAAACCACCAGCATCTATGGGAAGGAACTTTGCCCCACCGCCTGCCCAGTCATAAGTCATAATGTCATTCACGCCATCCTACCCCCAAAAAATTCGGGATTTGATGGTTAAGTTGTGCTTTTACAAACCCAAGGGCATCACCGCCCCCATCTCCCATCCGTCCCCGTCTGTGTTATGGTTCCGAATTTCTTAGGTCCACCCCCAAGCTCCTTAAAACTCGCTGATTTTTTCCCTTCACCACCCATGGGGCCGTTGGAGTTCAGGTGTTTCAGGTTCCTCCCAAAAAATTTTTCCCCACAAATCGGTAGTAAAAACTCCATGAAAAAACGCGTGAACATTCCTCGTGTAAACACATAGGTTGGATGAATTTCTTGAAGCTGAGTTACGCCTGCACATGCTGAGAACATAGCCTCAGGTTGCGCTGTGAGATGTTCTTCATTTGGTTGGAAGCATGATTGCAAGCTGCGCCCTCTCACCAGGTATAGGTAGGATTGTAAGTCCGGTCCACTTAATTGGGGCGATCATTACCTACCTATTTAAAAGGTGATTTATAGGGGTCCCAAATTCCAGTTATAACTAGTCAGGGCCCGCTTTGTAGGACATTTGAAACAAAAATGAAACCGGCAAAACAAAAAACCAATTAGTTGAGGAGCCAGTGGCT
>DF240435.1:0-31227 GCA_000507305.1 Breviolum minutum Mf 1.05b.01
AACCAATGGGCGGATGACCTCACTCACCCTTCTTTTGAAGGGTTTGACTCTTCGTTGGAACTTATGGTTGCACCACTACTTTCGGAGTTCAAGATCTTCCCTTGGATACTACAACATCTTGATGCACAAGGTGATCTTCCTGGACCGGAGCCAGTCGAGCCTGCCGCTCCTGCCCCGAAGAAAAAGAAGAGGAGGAAATGCTAGTACCGGATTTGGATGGAGCTATAGCCCACGGACCTTATCCTGGGAACGCTACTTTTCACTCATTCTCACACTACCCACCTGTGGTCTCCGGACGGGAGACCTGGTGGGTTTGTGCCAACTGCTAGCCCTGTTGGTACGGCTGGATTTTTGGTCCACCTCACAGGGACCATTCTGGATCTGACCCAGAAACCTCTGGGCTCTTTTTGACACCTGCCAACAGGCCAGAGTTGCACAAACTGGCACCCAAACACAGAAGGAAAAAGTACTGCTGCTTCTGCTGCTTGGGTGCTGTCTGAGTGTTAGTTCCGTAGGACTTTTCTCGTGACTTGCTGACATTTTATAGTCAAAGGAAGTTTAGATGAGAAACTTTCGAGTTCCGAAGTTTTAAAACTGAGAGAGAATAGATGCCAAGAGAGAACAGATGCCAAGAGAGAATAGATGCCAAGAGAGAATGGACGCCGAGAGAATAGAGTAGAGAAGAGTTCCGTAGAGTGCATTTAGGCTACCTATTAATCCTCGTAATGCTTGTCTCTCTTTCTCTGTTACGGCTTGTTCTGTGTTCTCTCTCTTCTTTGCGTTTATAGCAATGGGCTGGATACCTCTCACATATTTGGGATAATTCAATACTCTTGTTTGGGTTTTGATGTAGATCTATTCCAGTAAACGTGAAAGATCATACCCAAAGTCTACTTTGGCTGCTGAAGCTTTAGTCGCATTGTATGAGATATGTCAGCGACTTCGCACAAAGCCATTTTTTTAAATTTTGATGTTTTTCTGAAAGGGTACATGATTATATTGAAAACATAATCTCATCTAATGATCCTTGGGCAAGCAATCCGCGGACTTTTCAGGAAACGCTTCATGGTGGGCGAAGTGACAGAAGAGAAGAATGCAGCAAAGCAACAGTGTCACGAGATGCAGGTACCAACACGGTGTGGAAAGATGCCAGTTGTTGTTGGACTCAGGCATTTGAACTTGAGTATATCTGAATATATACTATGTACATCTATGTACATCAGTTTATTATATATTTCAGTATTGAATAAACATGGGCCTGTGATGTTTCGGTATTATGGACTTCAAAGACCAGCAAGGTGTCCCATTCTAAGCATGCAGGGTTGGGGATCCAAAATGTTGAGACATCTTCGGATCACGAAAACTATTGGTAGCTTCTGATATTTGTCTCCCTTGATGCGGAAAACTAGCAGGACTTCATATGTGACCATTCACTTTCTTACGAGGGAATTCTTGAAATATCAATTGGTCGGTGAATGTTTGGATCATTTGCGCCAAAAGTCGTTTGGCGTTGAAGCGCCAGGCACGTCTCAAAGAGATGCGCGGCGACGAGGAGGAACGGCAACGGCTGCTGCTGCAGCGGCGGCAACGGCGGCTGAAGGAGAGGGTCATGGGACCGTCATGACAAGGTTCACAAGTAGGACGGGATGGTCGCCCTACTCAGCAATAGGTGTTGAAAGGTGTTGATGATATTGCGTTTGTACTCTTTAGATAAGATCAGTTATATTAGCTATAAAAGATCAGTTCTATTAACACCTGCATATACACACAAAGCATTCTGAACAAGGGGTGTTATACCCTCTATATTTACGATGCCGCCGACTTTTCAGGAGCCTCCAGCACATGCAGAACTTGCAGAACAAGTGCCAGAAGAGAATTCACCAGGTTTGCTACTGAGGGATCATGATCCTGGATGGCAACTCAACCCTTGGGGTCATGATGCTAAGAAGTTTCAATGTTGAAACTTTTCAAAAGTTCTTTGCCAATTTGGAGGCGTTTGTCAAAAGATGCTGGTGGTTGAAGATATGACTCAACTTTCTGCATGTTTTCGGCTCGACATCCTTGGTCACATCACCTCCTGTAGGGCAACAAATGTCATGTTTCGGCAAGCAATTCGCAGGAGGATGAGGAAAACCTTTGGGGCCACTCAGATGCGTTGAAAAAACATGTCAGGCGAGACGGTTGTGGGTTGGTGGTGATGGTGATGGGTCTCCATGCCCAAAGATGCCAAAAAAAACCGTGGTGTTGAAAGGTATATATAAGTTGTAGGTGGATGTTTTGGTTTTGAAAGCCTTACCTTTCAGTGAAATGATGTGATGAAGACCTGTAATAACTAGGCATCATGATTCAGGTGCAGTCACTGCACCAGCTTTTGAACACTTGAAAGTGATACAAGAGTATCAGCGTGCGGAGGCTGGTTGCTATGTTTCTTTTCAAATCTGAAGCAAACGAATCATTATTTTCGATTCCTCAAAAACATATTCCAACTTCATCATATATAGAATCTCAAAAAAGCCATGACAGGCAAAAAAAAGGGTGGGGGGAATCTCCATTTTACCCAACCCCCCAAAAAATCCACCCGAACCGCATCTCACCACCTCCAAGGATGGCTGCTACTCCTTCGAAGCTCTGCGCAGTTGATCCTGGTGCAACCTGCCCCGCCATTATTGCCCGAACTCCGTTGAGCCTCAGGGTTGGTGAAGGGTTGGTGATGCCAGATTTGGAGTTTCTTTGGGAGAAAGATGTGAGATTATTGTGAGAGTATGTTAAGGGAGATGATTTGACATATAGCACAGAATTTAGATGTGTATGATATATATGTTGATATGGCATTGGGGCTGTATTAGTCTTCTGCAGCAGTCTGGCATTGCTAAAGACAAAGGGCCTCTTGGTTTGAAGGTTAAAAGAAGATGTTGTTCTTTTGTTGATCATTATGACTTGTGTGGTACAGGTTTGAAGAGGTAACTTTCAGGTGCATAAAGCTATTGATGAGTTCAGATAGGTTTTGCTTGGCTTCCTTTTCAAGCTTGGGCGATTCCGGACTCAACCATTACAGGAAAATGGGTCATCCAAATTATGTACTGCTGTATAGTATATACAAGGTCGAGAAGCACTGAAATATTTGTATATAAAAAACAATCTCTCTCTCTCTCTATATATTCTATATATCATGTCATGATTTGCATCATTCCCCCGGCTTGACAACAGTCGTAAATCATCATTCATCCTTTTAGTTGTTGGGGAATGACGGCCTGCTCCTTCGAAGGAGCGTGTGAAATCCGGTGGGGCGCAGTTTCCAGCATTTGAATATGTATGATATATAATTATTGATCGGTTTTTGTTGTAACTCAGGAACCACGAAAGTGTTCCTAGGTTATGACATACATATAATGATATACATCCCTTTTTTCTAAATATACGACCATCGGTATATATATACATATACACATGTATATCTATGATGTTAAGTATACACTATACATATGATATACATATATATATATATATACATAGGCCACCCACCTGGGTTACGGATCACCATCAGCAGTTGCCTCGAGGTGTTGAGTTGGTGGAGCCACCACCCGAGGAGACGCGACGGATCAAGGATCCCTTCCTACGAGTGCCTTGGTATGGAAGATTTTTGTGTTTATTATTAAGGGACAGTGATGGAATTATTACACTGTGGTGAAAGTAGATGGCGCAACCGCGCAACTCCCCAAAAGTGGCGATTTGTAAGGGGCCATGAGAACCTAGTACATGGGAGATGCGCCATCTACTTTCCTGGTGGTAGAAGGGGTTATCGAAGCCCATCATTGTCGCTTAGTCGCTTAATGATCCCCAGTCATAAGGCTGGCTATTTTGTTGGGGGAAACGTGGCAGGCTATTTCCTGGGGGAAACGTGGCATTGGGTGGCGGGGTGCACTGCCATTGACCATAGGTTGGCTTCCGAGAATGTATATATATATATATATACATATATTTATATAAAGGCTGTACATTGTAAATCACAGAATTTTGTATACCTATGTATATACACAGGATCATTCCTCTCACATGTATATAATAGCAACGATGAATTCGGATACTTAGATTAACATTACTGTTTCCAAAGATGTCGCATAGACAAGACCACTTACATCATGCTTCTATACTTATATTTCATTTGCTATATTCACATATATCCATATACATACATGATGATATATATGTATGATACATATACCTAATGACGATATGAATAAATGATGTATATATATATATAATGGATATATATATATATATACACACATATATTTGTTTATTTATACATTATACATGTTATTTCTAACACTAGGAAAAATCAATTGGTCCACGGGTGTCCCAACCACTGAGGTCGAGCTTGGTGGACCTGATAACACGTTGCTGAAGTCGGGCTCACCCAGGGAGGGATGGATGGATGTCCCTTACAGTTGATGAAACTAACGTTTTTGCACCTGAAAATGGATGGTTGGAATATCAGTTTCCTTTTGGGAAACCCTATTTTCAGGGGCTATGTTAGTTTTAAGGAGGGTACAGTTGATGATCAGTTGATGATTTATATCCATACGACCACCATGTATCCAACTAGTTGATCTGGGTGGTGGCAACTTTCACAGTTTTTTTTTTTTGAATTTTCACCCCAAAAATTAAGCTGGGAACATGATCCAATTTGACTAATACTTTTCAGATGGGTTGGTTCAACCACCAACTAGTGATGATCAGTTGATGGTTTTTGATCTTACTCCCCCCAAAGTTTGACGCAACAGCAAACGCCCCTGAAAAGTCACCGGGCCCCAAAAGGGACAGGATCGTTTTCCAAGCATCATTTTTCAGCGAACATGTTCATTTTTCGGGGTGTAGTTGTTTGTTGGTCCATTCTTTAAAGATTTGATTTTCAATTTCCTTTTTTTTCAGAAAACAAGGAGTTGATGTTTTGTTTACTTGATTGCAGAATTCTTTTGAGGATTTTGATGATAGGTTTTGAGACGGTGTCTTGTAGAGAGATATTTTTGCAAAATGGTGCAGATATGAGAATGAGGGCGGTCGGATAGGTAGGTAGGCAGCGGCACTTCTCTAGAGAATGGCCGAAATTTCAGATGAGGATGAATGATAATGATCACAATTTTTTGTGAGCTTAAACTTCAAATGGACCCACCTGAAGGTGCAACAATGAGAGCAAGAGTTTAGTGGCACCAGAGATATGAATTTTGAATATGGTCTATCTCTTGCAAACATAAGGAATTCTAAATGGCTTTTATTCATCCCCCAGAAATGGTGACAAGGTGGTGCTTGAGATCACTGGGAAAACTACCACGATTCTCTAGATTCTCTTGCCTTGAACCCTTGAACCCTTGAACCAGTGGCAGATCCTACGCCGTGCCACGAGGTGTTACAGCAGCATGTCAGGGGTCGAGCAACTCCAGCTTCCATGTCGAGAAGGTGTGTTTGCAAATGGTTTGCTGGGTGTGATGGGTGTGATGTTGAAAGTTGAAGATCGAAAGAATGATTGTTCATTGTGTATGATACTGTAGATATCTTATGTATTCTGTAATGATGCATGTATCATGTATCATCTTGATTTATTTTAATCTACAAAAACTAATCTCCATACAATGTCCTGGAGAACCCCAGGTTTTCCCTTATGGTCTAGGCAAGCAAAGATGCATGGGAATCTTTTGGCAAATCTACTGCAAGGTGAAGAGTGAAAAAGAAAGCCTGGCTGGTTGATTAATATATTACATTACCCTCTATACCAAGGGATTATGTCATTGTCCAATGCTAGAAATTTTGTCCTTAACATCCATAAATCAACCATAATTTCCATAATATTTCATGACTCACCCCAAAAACATGGTACCGGCTTTGTTAGTGACCCCTGGTAATTTGCATTTCGGGCAACATGGGTCATATCAAAATCATTGCTAATTCCCACGTTTTTTTTGATTCTGAATTTTTACTGACGTGTAAAAAATCACCAAAACTGGGTGCGGAGCTCAATTTTTGCGATTTTAGATTGGGAAGTAGGAAGCACCGAAAAAAAAAATCATTCGCACTCGTGTTTTCCTTTTGTCAGTGTTGTTGGCACAATTGTCCGAGCTGCTTCCACCAGTTTCGGTTGTTGAAGCGCCACATGTAGCTGTACACATACTGTTCCATTCTGGGATTGAAGCGTCTATCAGACTTGCTTCTACTGCACAGGCTTTTGGGAACATGTTTTTTCAAATGCGACCAGACTTTGTCTAGCGCTTGAGTCCCTGTCAGTCTAGTTTTAGAGTGCCACTTTGTAAACTGCATTTTGTTGTGGGAAACACTGGCAAATTTCACAGAGCGACGTTTAGACTCTGATTTCCAAGTCCATAGCATGTCACATGTGTGCAAGTGCAAGAAACGTCAAGTGCGTAGCATGTCACATGTGTGCAAGTGAAAGAAACGTCATCATCCCCACCCCACCCACCCAACCCTCCCCATGACTTGCGTAGCATGTCACATGTGTGCAAGTGCAAGAAACGTCAAGTGGGTAGCATGTCACATGTGTGCAAGTGCAAGAACCGTCAAGTGCGTAGCATGTCACATGTGTGTAAGTGAAAGAACCGTCAAGTGCGTAGCATGTCACATGTGTGTAAGTGAAAGAAGCGCCCACCCCACCCACCCAACCCTCCCCATGACTTGCGTAGCATGTCACATGTGTGCAAGTGCAAGAAACGTCAAGTCCATAGCATGTCACATGATCATCATCCCCACCCCACCCACCCAACCCTGCCCATGTGTCAACGTATGCAAAAATAGCGAATTCCACCGGGTCATTAATGACTCCGGTAGCAAAAACATAAACAAACAAATACTGTAATACTTTTGATGGTTCAGAAATCCCAAACTAACCTCCTGGCATGTTTTTAAAAGAAACCCTTGTAAAGAATGGTAGAAGCTCTCCATACCAATTGGTGAACTCACGCCCGGCAGGCCGCCTTGATCCGCGGTAATCGCCTTGATCGCCTTGATCGCCTTGGCGGCGGTTCAGAACGTCGTCTTCCCGGGGTGATACGTAAAGTCAGCCTTTTGCAACAAGGAAAGTGCAAAGATTTGAAAGATATATGAATGTATTATGTAATATGTAATGTATGATATTTTGTAGTAATATGCATACTTTATTTCATATCATATAGTAATATAGTATTGAATATCATATAGCCAACGTTTTCATCTCGCCTTCTGTTTTTTCACTCAAACATCGTCGCGGTGCCACGAAGGTTGAATGGTGGAGCTCGAGTGTGAACCATCCGATGGGTATTGTTTTTTTCCTCGGGGGTATGTACGTGTTATCTTCCTTTTCAACTGTTGTCCTCTCTGTGAAGGAAATTCTGAGCTGTTTGCTCAGAATTTTTGGATGAGTTTCTGTAATTCTTCAAGAAATTGTTTTAAAGAATGGTTATACAATGGAGTTGTCACGAGGATTTCCTTTTGTGCAGTTATTTGGTAAGCAACACGCAGTCTCAAAGGACTGCTTTTGCATGTGGCTCTCCCAAACCCAGCGTGATTTCGAGATAGCCAAGGACCCATAGGAAGAGTTTAAAAGAAAACTGCGAACGAAGAGGGCAGAAAAATGTGAGCATTTTCGATTTTAGACTCGGCTTGAAAGCATATCTAAGTTTAGGATGTTGAGTAAATTCAGCGTACCACTGGCTTCGCGATAAAACTTCTCGCACTGTGAGATACAGGAAAACATGGAAAAGAATAGAAACCTTTCAAGCTTTTCAACTCATGGGAAAACTCATGTATCATGGGCGCAAACAAGTTTAGACACATGGAACAAGAGATACTGTTGGTGGAAGAAATCTTGCACCACCTGGGATGTATAAAACCCTATGAATACATATGAATACTGGGATATCTACTACATCAACTGGTGCAGGATTTCTGCCATCAACAGTATGAGTCTGTTTGCAGTTGCGGGGGGCCTTAAATCCCAATGGATTTAAGATGAGATTGCTCATGCCGATATTTTCAGGCCTCGTTTGGGTTGATCACCAATAAGATTCTCACCATTCTCCATACCCCCAATCTTTTGTTTTCCCAAAGTTTAAGATGGAACTTACATAAGTTATCTTGAAAGAGAAAATTCATCCAGATATTATAAAGTATCAATTTTAGATCATTTTAGTGTTCTAAGTTCCACGTTGGTTTTCATTGGTGCTTCCCTTCAAGATGATCAGCAAGCCTCCTTTGAACAGGTTTTGGATACGCTCCACGTAACCAAACATAAGCCGTAGACAAAGGGAAATTCCCCCGTTTTTTCCCAGGCGAATTGCATCTACACCTCCGAAACTAACATGTCCCCTATCAAGGGACTACTTCAGTAGGGAATGCATCTTCCAACCATTGATTTTCAGGAGACAGCCGTTAGTTTTCAGGGGAGTACACCAAGGGTGAAATCTTTCATTGCTAGGTTTTTCATGACTAACTTGAGGTACCATTCAACCAAGTCAACGCGCCGAATCTGCGGAATACGCTGGAATGGAAACGCGTGCCGTAGAAGGATACGACTTCAGAACATTTTTGTTGGTATTCTTGTCCTTGGCTGATGGCATTCCAGGTTGGTATTTTCTTTTGGCATCCACAAAAAAAACAAACAACAAAAAGAAAGAAAATTTTGTTGAAAAAAACCGACTGGAACAAGTTGGTTTTGCACATCTCTTGGTGAGGCTTAAATGTTTTGGTCATGCATTTTCCAACAAAATCATCAGCTTCGATGCCCCATCGCTGTGCCACGTGTTTTGGTCCCCGTTCAAAACGGGAAGCCGTTTCGGTACAGATGACTAGCGGGCAAAAACGACGAAAGGACCGCCATCAGAAAGGGGAAGCAAAGTGAGTCACGGAAGGGTGAAATTCTTTTGTTGTGAAAAAATTGGGGAATTGTCATGGAAAGTTCATGTGACTTGAAACTCAAGGCTGAGAATCGTGGAGAACAATGATGACCAGATTGGCGCCGAGTGATCCATGGCTCCTTCATGAAAAACAACCATCCTTTCAGAAACTTTGTCCTCGACATGGAGGTATTTCAAACAAACACCATACGGATTCACCGTCTTCAAAACCTTCTGTGAGTCCACCCTCTTCAAAAGGAAGATCTTCGGCTTTCAACTTCTCGTATATAGGCTTATATAGGGGTTCAAAAACACAGTTATGTGGGGATTATAATAAGCCACTTTAAGGATCCCTATTAAACAACCAGTATTTCATAGAAAAATAAGGCGTTTTTTTTTTTCGTGGCTCAAGTTGCAATCTAATGATGCCAAGGGACACTAGGGCTTTATATTAGGAGATTTCCCAATACGGGGGCCCACGTGGGATCGGGGGCCCCATCCTTGCCTATCCCCTGATGGTCCGGTTGGCTCAAGTACCCCAAGCAGGTGAAATCGAACTACCCTTTTTCCCCCGCGCCGATGTGCGTGGAGTCGAGGGCCGAGGAAAGGTGATGGCAGAGGCGGGGAAAAAAATGGAAACTTGGAATGTCATGGAAACTCCTTCCAGTTGAATTTTTATGTCATCACCTTGGAAATACCCTCCAGGGAATTAACATATCCCCTCTTAAAGGCACTTTTGAAGATGATTTTCCTTTTCCCCAGGTGGGATATGTTAGTTTTCTGGAGGGTATGTCATCATTTTAGACCGGAGTAAAAATTCAATAAACCACAATCTGCTCCCATGAAGCCCTCAGGAGTTGGTGGGACATGCCCAGAATCACGAGGTGGGAAACTGTTCAAGAGTGGCGGTTTCCAAGCTGCGGCTTGTGATGATATGTAACAAAATATGACATATAATGTGAATACAACGTGCGTATATATACACACGTATATATATATATATATTGTATACATTGCATAGTATTTAGAGAGAGATGCCTCTGTTCGTTGCCCACTCATCAGCTTTGATAGCCCGCTGTTGAGGACGGCATCCAACTCATGCACCAGGCGCGGATGTCTCCGAGGTGGTTTGAATGGGGGCTTATAGTTTACGCAGTTTCAGGGTTTACCTGAAGTTCTTCTAAGTGCCAAAATTGATATACTTGAATGTGATAGAATTGATATCAATTGGCTTTCATATCACGTTCTTCACGCTGCGGTATATGCTTAGCCCCTTGAGAATCTCTTGCCGGACGTGGCTTCGAAAACCATTCTGGCAGGCTTTAGCTGCTGCCAGCATGCAGAGTGTTGCGGAGGCGGCTTGCAAGGTGAAGAAAGAAACCAACGGCTCATTTTTTGAGTCAAAAATGGGAATCTCTTCATAAGCTTCAAATATAGCTATTCCATGAGGCATTTCTTCAAGCCTTCAAATGAAGGATTTTTCTTTCACCATTGAATTTCTGAAAGCCATGCCGGGTAAAGGATTCGGCATGCATGCTTATGATGTTCAACTGGTGACAAAGGTGTTCAGACCACCGAGCGTGTGGCTTCGTGAAATTTAGGGGACCATGCTGTTTTGATAGATTCTTTCACAGATATCATGACCTATGGTCCTTGTGAAAGGTTGCTTTTGGAATGACTCCAACAAGTATACATTGTACAACACATTTGTACATGTATTTGCGCGCGTACGTATTTACTCGCGGGAGTCTCCACTCGAGTGTTTTGCTGGATATTGATACTTGTTTCCTGACAAAAACACCGTGTTTTCATGTGCACAAAACAAACTTTGAAAGCTCATGATAATGACAAACATGTGTCACAAATTCGCTCTGGAGGAAGCAGAGAACTGGCAGATCTACTGTTTTTTCACTTTCTAGCGACTCTCACAAACCATGAACCTCAGCGCTTAAAAATGGTGAGATAGTTTAAGAAGAGAAATTCCTCCCAAACTTTGATTCAAGATGGGTGAAATCTCCCCAAAAGATCAACTCTCGAGTCCAAATTCTTCGCCGAGGCGGAGGTTGAAGTGGATGTACCCGAAGGCTTGAAGGTGCCAGTGTTGCAAGTGGAAAAAGCTTCGGAAAGGGTGGTCCTTGAAGCTCTTTTTTGGTGGAAATGGAAGCCATTTTTCTTCATCAAAAAGATAAGCGGGATTGGCATGGGTGGTGTTTTTTTTTAGGAATACATCATTGCTTTTTCATGCTTTTTCTATGGGTTTGTGCGCTCTAACCAGACCGCGGATACCTTCAATGTCCTCTTTGAGGGTGGAGAATATGAGTTGGTCAGCAACTGAGACGGCTCTGTTGGTGTGTGGAATTGTCGTGTTTTTGTGATTTTTCCATAGTGCAATCGTGAAAGTTGACAAGTACATGATTTTTGCAGAGCCATTTGTTGTTTTTTCAGCCTCCCAAATATAAAATGTCCATCAAAAAATTCGGGAACCGCAATTCTTTTGCGGGTTCCCTTCCAAGGAAGTGCCGAAAGGCATGAAGCCCGGGCAAACCATGAGAGTGAAACTCAAGGATGATGAGGAGGTGCTTGGGCCACAAACGCGGTTTAGATGAAGTCAGGGCTATATGCCATAGGAGAAGTATGGGCAAGTGTATTTACCCTAGACATCCTGCTGAGGTTCGGTATTTGGACCCCTCAAATATGCCGATCAAACACCAACCCTGAGGAGGTTTTTGGATGTCTAGGGTTTGGGTATGGGCCGTAGAGGCGCATTGTTTTTCGCAGCGCTTCTTTGCTGCCATTTTTGGTGGGCTGACCTACGCGGTTTAAGCGAGGGAGGAGGGTTTGATTCCGACTGAAAAGTTCAGGTCTCAGAAATGGCGGTTGCAGATTTTTTTTATTAGGCCAAATTTCCATCAAATGTATAGATTTTCTCCGAGTCTTCGGAGAAATCTCCACAACAAAAGGACACATGGCTAGTCCCCCGCTCCCCCCCAAAAAAATCCTTGAGTCTTCACCAGCTTGGCATGTGGCCAGGACGAAAGTCTCTTGCGCGTCGAATTGGATGTACCAGCGGATTTCCAAACTGGTGATGCTATACTGGTGGAGTGCCTTGACTTTCAGAGCCATCCATGTGGAATGATGGCAGCATCAGCCATGCTTATTCCCTTTTTTCTTCATGTGTATCTTCAAAAAAGACATGGAAAGGTGAAGATGTTTTTTTTCAAAGTGGTGCATCGCACATCCTGGTATCTTTTGGAAGCCAAATCAGTTTATTGGAAGTTGCAGTGTCCTGTGTGCTTTGTGCATGACGCTCGAACTTTATTGGACATATTGGGGCAGAGCTATGCTTGGAAACAAATCCACAATCCACGTCACGTTTTTGGAAGAAAGCACTGCTTGATGGACATGGCATTCTAAAAGCAATGGACAAATTCAATCCCTCCAAACCTAAGCCGAATCAAGAACACACTTGGGACAGATACACCAGAAAAGAAAATATCATAAAGCCATCAAACGTCGAATTATATATGTTGGCTCCTGCCCTGTTCGCCAAGTTAAGAGCCCCAATTTTTTCACCATTTGCTTTTGATTTAGGAGTCTTTCCTGGGCAGTTGCAGGGCGCGATATAAATGCATATGGAAAATTGATATGTACGGTACATATATGTACACTATATTTATGCAGCGAATAGGTGCACACACACAGGTCACCCCTGTATGTATATACGCACACAATTATAGGATCCATAGCCATATATAGATATATGATTTATGTATACTGTATGCAAGGAGTGAAACTAAAAGCTCCACGCATTTTGTGGAAACTCACCGGAAGTCCTAAATCTTGTCTCCTGAGGCGCGATGGCGAGGAGTTCGAGGTGATGCTGCCAGAAGACGTGAAGCCTGGGGAACAAGTCAGTGTGACGTTGGAGGAGGTGAGGTTGAAAGTGATTTGAAGCTGAGTTGTAAGATAAAACCCAAGAAGTTTTCAGGGGGATTTGATGGGGACATGAAGGGGACTGGATGGAGTGGAAAAACCCAGTCATCAAACAACCGACAAGCTTGATGAAAAAAAATGAAATCCACCTTGCTGACAGGTCAAACCTCGAACTACTGAGAGTTTCAACAACAGTGAAGGCCTGGGAGCAGCAGGCAGAGTGCTCCAAGCAAAGGATAGCAATGTAAGGTGTCAAAGGCGAAGGCGTTTCCCAGGGGCCCCGGATAGCATACTAACATGTCGACATTTAGCGTGTCTCGATCTAGCGTGACTTGTTCTTGCATGTCTTGACTCCTTTGACTTGACTAACTTGCCTTGAATTGCTTGACTTGAACTGTATGGGTTGACCTACTTGCCTTTACTTTCTTGACTTGACTTGACTTGACTTGACTTTCTTGACTTGACTTGACTTGACTTGCTTGACTTGAACTGTTTGGGTTGACCTACTTGCCTTTACTTTCTTGACTTGACTTGACTTTCTTGACTTGACTTGCTTGACTTGACTTACTTAACTTGAGTTACATTTGAAAGCATTGCAAATTACGTTTAAAAGTGTTGCAAATTATTTCAAACATTCCAAAACTTTCAAAGTATCTTGATGGCGCCCTGGTCCGGAAAATGCTTGCGAAACTGCAGCACTTTCGTAGGATCATGCGCGTAACTTAATAATAAAATCGTAATTTGGTTGCACGATGCCTGTGCAACCTTTTCGTGGGATCGTGTAAAATTGCGATTTGGCTGTTACCCGCGCAAACCTTTCGTAGGATCGTGCGTGTGGATCGCATGAGTAAACTTGCGATTTTGGTGCGCTGGAACCGTGCTCCTTGAGTGTGTTGCAAGTGCTTGTTGACTTTGCCGGGTTGCGAATCGCATTGTCAGGGCTGCGTCCAAGCTATATATTGTTTTGGAATGTAGCTGCAAAAAGCTTGCATGTGCGAAATTTTGCTGATTAAGTTAACCCTATTTAGACATCGTGCTTTTCCGGCTGTGGGCTCCTCTCCGGCTTTGGTGCCTGGGTTTTGCTGCGGTGCGTAGCCTTTTGGCGTTTTGCACTTTACCTGCTGCAATTTGCATTGGCAGGCTTGTGCGCAAGGTAACCTTAATTGGTGCATTGCAACGGTTCTCCTCATTGCGTTTTGCAAGGGTTTGTGGCGCCCTGCGCTGCTGTAATCACATCGGCAGGAATGTTTCCAAGAGTCACAGGTTCACACTTAAACGCAAAGTTTTATTATGTTTTGCAGTTTTTTTGTGCAACGCATTGGTAGACAGATTTTGCTGCTAAACATTTCAACATGCAGCATTTGTTGAACGAACATGACTTTTCTTGCGTGTCTTGACTTACTTGGCTTGAGTTATTGGACTAGCGTGCAAACATCCGGCATAGTTGAATTAGCATCATTTCTCTTTGGTGCGTGGAAAAAGGAGGGCTATAAATGCAGACGTCATGACCTTTTCATGGCATTGATATGTTTTACTACCATGTACTGTGCCAACATATTGGAAAATGGAGCATGTTTCCCTCCTAATTTCGAAGCGCAGCAAACGACCCATCACGTGGTTTCATTGGGCCGTTGGTCAGGCCTAAGTGTAGCTTCGAACGATCCCTTCACAGCAGTCGGAGGTCTGATGGTCAGCACACCTCCAAGTCGAGTCTTTGCTGGCAAAAACCTTCACAGATGTTTGGTGGCATATGGACCAGATATCCAAAGTTCCTATTTCAAGTTGTTTTGGTGAGCTATGTCCAGTACATTCAGCTCATTGTCCTGCAATTGAACTGATGGGGTCTAATGGCCAGGCCCCTTACAGCCAGTGCAGGAGGCCTCCAAAGGGGACGGATGGCAGAAAAGTCTCTTTTTGGATAGGATTTGTCCATTGGATCCTCCTGAAAGAGGTTCGATTCCAGGCAGAAATTCATGCCATGACATCATATTGCATCATTGTACCATTCGAGTCTAAACTGGAGGAAAAATTCACAGTACCGAAGCCTGTGGTTCGTATGCACCTTCGGTGACACGATGCAAAATTGTCAAGGAGTCGATGCAGCAGACTTTCGCAACGAGCCTCTTTAGCTTTAGCACGTCAGGTGCCATGGTGGGGCGGATTCTTTTATATAAGCTGTTTTTTTAAAGGCTGGTTGCTGAAATGACTTAGTTGGGGCCGTTGATTCAAAGAATTCACAGCTTGGTGGTGAAGTGGAGATAGATACTTGGACACCACCTGAAAAGAACCAGCCAATTGGGAACCAGGGTTGTGCCATCTCATGAGGTATGCCATTTGGCATTTCATTAAGATATGGGGTACACAAACGCCAAAGTTGACGTTGGATGTTTCCGGTCAATTCCAATCAGGATCCTTGATGCTTGGTCCCTTGTGACGGCAGTGGTCGTAGATATTTTCAGGTCAGGGGTTGGTAGATTTTTGGAGATGAACACTCCAGGGTGACAGCAGCTGACCTCACACCTTGGGAGTGGCCACTCTGCCCGACCTTGACACTTTCTGCTAGGATAGGTACAGGTAGGGCGACTCACCTAGGACGAGTTGCCCGGATGATACATATACCGTATGCACAGGCAACAGAGATGGTCCAAGCAAAAGCACATGCGGAATTTTTGGGAGTTTTCTCGAGTTTTTTTGATTTCGCGGGCCTTTCACACATTCAAACCATCCAAACCATCCATTGGACCTTGGGGCAGGTGCAGAGATGCAGGCGTTTTTCGGTTTTTCGGGGGCCCGTTGATCATGCGTGAACTTGAGGTTGATCCTTTGGTAATGGGTATTGTGGAAGGGTTATCCTCCTTTTTTAATTTGTTTCTGATTCAAAATTCCAATTTTTGTTATGAATTTCATTTGTAGTGTTTGTTTGGCGGCCGCTTGGTTTGAAAAGATTGGAATGGACACCATTTCACCTAGATCTTTCCTTAACAACTAGTGATGGACTGATTTTTCGATAGTGCTGGAAGTTGAACCTAGTTCCTGAAAAGCCACCGGGCCCCAAAAGGAAAGGAGAAAGTCTTCCAACCACCCGTCTTTTTTAGGGGATATGTTGAAGTTTGATAATTCCCAGGTTTTGGATCATACTTTCCAGATTCAGCAGTGTGCCCAGATTCCCAGGTGACTCTCCCGAAAAACACCATGGGAAAGGCCAACGGATACCTGGAGAATCACCAGGTGTTGGTATGGATGCAGGAGACTTGTGATAAAATTTGACTGGAAACGGATGATACTGCACTTTCAAATGTTAGGTTAGATGGTTTCAAGCACGTCATATTTCAGGATTCCTTAGGTTTCACAGCGAAAAAATGACATGTTTTTCAGGTTTTGACCATTTTTAAGCATTTTTAGGCATTTCTGTGGTAGTTCACATTTTGCTAGTTCAACTGCACCCTGTTGAGAAAGTCACGGCCGTGCATTTCTGTTGATTTTTTTGGAAAACACCGTTGTGGACTGATAGGAGATTCTGGAAGGTCTTGTGAAAGAGGAGCCAGGTGAAGATGGGAAGATTGCAGACGTGGGACACGTTTTGTCCATGGATTTCAGGATCTAAAAATGCACGATTTTTTTCGAGAAAGGCATATGAAGGTAGTAGAATTATGGCAAGTACATAATCATGCTTGTGCTCAAAATGTTTGGATCATGATGTTCATGATGTAAGTTGGGGGGGCCGTTATAAAACTCACAAAAGTACTGCAAGTGGCTGGTCAACAGAGACTTTAAGGATCAAGAAAATATGGGCTCAACAACATGTGTGGGACTTTCGTAAACTTTTATGATGAGTGATCAGTACATCATTTCACAGTTTCAAACCAATTTACTGTCTGTACATGTGCAATTACCTGACCTAAACAAAAATGACATGTACATGCACACATTACCGCATTTTGTACATATTTTTATAGATTTTTATTGGATTCAGTGATATGATGAATCTATATAGTCCCGAAAATTCCCAAAAAGCCCCTCAAAAGGAAAGGACATGATCGTCTTCCAACCATACATATTTTCAGGTGCGAAAATCTTAGTCACAGGGTCCCGGGTACGACATCTTCAAATATCGCCTCCAGATTCACCCTGGTGCTACATTGCTCAGAAAGCACAACAGTTTCTTGGATTCAGTGGTTTCGTGATGCCTGGGTTAAATGGCAGGTTTTTTCAAAAAAGATTTGACCGTTATAGTTACGTGTCAATGTGCACATTTGTTACATGTGTATGATTGTAATTTGGGATGTTTTTCTGATTTGTTGTTTATTCCAGATAACTTTTTTACTACATGACGAATGGTCTGGCAGGAGACGATTGGGGCTCAATATGGGCAGTACAGTACGGTACGTATTTTCCACTGAAAAAAACTGGCTACGAAATGTTTTGGGGTGTTTTTCGAGTTTTTGAGCCCACATACTTCCCCTTTTTTCTGTTTGTTTTTGCAACATGACACATGGCCCTTTATGTATTGGTTGCTGTTGTACCGGTCACGTACTGTGAGCCCGAGTTCCAAGGCATGAGGAAGAGGAAAAGGTGGGGACACAGAGTTGTTGGTGGAGAACACTTCAAGTGGTGGCAAAGTGGCAATGAAGTTTTGCTCTTTTCCGATGAAGACCAGAGAGAAGTTGCCATTACATAATACTATACATAAGATACATTGCGTCATATACATACATATACAAATACATATACATATGATCCAGTGTCCAGCGGCCCCCCCTCCCCCGTATGTTGGACACTTCGAGCAGAAAATACATTTCATTTTAGGGAAAGACTGGCTCTGTTCGAGCAAAAAACGGATCCGGTTTTGAGGAAATCCGTCACCAACCTTGAGGAACTCCGTCACCGACTTTGGGGAAAATCAGCCGGCGACTTTGGGAAAATGAGCCACCGACTTTGGAAAGAAAAGTTTTTGGGGGTCATCATCATCACCGTGATCATCCAATCCAATTGTTGCCAATGTCACGCGCTGCTTCGCGGGTGTTGCCAATGTCTTCATCACCGTCTAACAACAGCTATGTGACCACCATGAGTTGAATGCGGCAATCCTACCCAGGGGAGGTGGAAAGCGTGGGGAGGGTTGGATGACGAGTCAGATCTCTTCGCCCTCTATCGAAGAGATCTGAGGGGTCAACCCCTTTTATTAAAAGAGCGGGGGGGCTTTCATTAAAAAGAAAGGGGGAAAAATTTGGAAGGGATGGTTCTGGGAGGTCATGGGTTCCATCGTGCCTGTTATGGTTTTAGGTTTGGGGTCTATGTGTGTTTCTTGTCTTTGATGTTTTTTGTGGGGATGGTTGTGGGGGGGTTTTGGTCAAAAGTGTTCAGGTTTTCAACGTGATTGAATGAGGTAATAGAGTTTTTTCTTGGGTTGGTTCTTCTGTTTGCTGTTCACAAGGGTATGTGGGAAGGTTTTCGTTGAGGTATGCTACTGTCTTTTGGTGGTCTTTCCGTCTTGCTTCTTTCTCTTCTTCTAGTTGCTTCTGCTGTTGCTCTTGTTGCTTTTGCTTCTCTTCGTGCTGTTGCTTGTAGGTCAGTTTGAGATTGTTGGGGTGGTTGAGGTTGTGAAGGTGTGTTCCTGTTTGTTCGTGTCTTTTCATCTTACACTTTCGTATCATCACTTTACAGGCTGAACATTCAGTCATTTGCTTACTGTATTCTTTGTTTATCTCTAGTTTCTCACGTAGTATTTCACGATGTTTCTCTCTATATGTTTGTTTGTTTTTGCGACATACTTCACATTGGGTTTACCTTCAGTAAATCTTTCTAGTGGTTGTAAGACCTTACACTTAAGGCACTCCTTTTGATCAGTCATTTTGCCTTTGGGGACATTCGTTTAAATAGTTCAGGGGTTGTGTAAATCCATCATCACCGCACCACCACGGCCCTGCGACCAACCATCTCACAAAAAGGCGGTTCTTGCAGATTCTTGAATGGATTTGGACTGAAGGCAAACGATGTCGTGAGGGTTGCTGGAGAATTGTGAGTTTGATGTTGGAGAAACCGCTCCGTCAGGTTCTTCAAAAATTTTCACCCTGACAGTTCTTTCAAGCGGTGTTCATCGTCCGGCATCTCCCTGGTTGTGAAGACACGACTGAAGATGGAGAGAAGAGGCGTTCCAGCAATCATTTTTTTGACGAACGGGCTTTATCAATCAAAAATTTGAAATGTGAAGCGAAGAAGAGTTCAAATGTAAAAAAGTAATTGGACATAGGTAAGTCAAACCAAACGAGACTTTGAAGGTTGAAGTGGAGAAGAGTTCAATGAGAACTTTGAAAGATTTGAGACAGCAATTGGACATAGGTTAGTTGTGTGTCATATCTTACATTAAAAAAACCTATCCCACACATCTTACATACTATAGATGAATATTTACATACACGCCCAATCCCCTTTGTTTCATCCTGACCTGCCAGAAGGAACAAAATGTCGGGCACTTGTCGGGAAACCTCCTCAACTGCAGAAACCTTGGCTCTCCGAAAGCGCAGCCAGCCGCATGCAAGACTGCTATCAACAACATCTCATTACAAGCCGAGGCCCCTGAACGACTGAACGTAAGAGACTTTCAGAAACTTCATTCGTAAAAGACGCAAACTAAGGCCAGTGGAAGCAGAGAGTCCAGCAGAGCCGTGGCCTCAAAACAAGACAAAGCATACACGATCGCTTGCTAGCTCCATCCACAAGTTTCAGATGCTGCGTTTTGCTGTAGCTCGATGACAAACGTCCTTGAGGTCCGAGAACGAAGCCCGGCACAGCCCTCAACATTGACGTATGAGTGTTCATCAAAGCAGGAAACGTTATCAAAAACGATCACATCTGAACCAGAAAGCCACTGTGGTGATTTTATACTAAAACTGTTTGACAGGACTAGACTCGCTGAGTACTGACTCGGAGTCGCACAGGCAAAACAACGTAAGAGCACTGCGAAGTCAAAGATATTATGCTCTTGCCAGGAAATTCTGGGAAGAAGCCCTCCACGAGGAGCTCAACCCAGAAGGGGCCGCGGCCGCGCTTCAACCGGCAAGCCTGACGGAAGAGCAGGCCACACTGAAGCATGTTTGACTGAATGATGCAGTCAGCGGCTCCAATGTGCTTTTTGTGACAGGCCCTGGCACCCTAAAACAAAAAGAAAAACACAGGAGTAGGTGTAGGTTGCTGCGTAGTGATGAGGGTTTGGATGAATGATGAATGAAATGGGGTGGTGGAGCGGGGAGCGAACCGCTCTCTGGGTTTAGGATGAAGGCATACCCCTCCACCACCCCCATATAATATTTTTTGGTGATAAGGATGAGTTTGGTGGTACAGGCGCAGTAGGGGATTGAAACACTCGAAGGGCATCTCGTCGGATTGCTTGTTGGTTGATTGGTTTCCCTGTATGGGAAAAGGCCTGGCAGGGAACACAGGGCGTGGCTGCTCGTGGTTGAGGTCCGGCAGGGAACACTGGACGTGGCAGCTCGCTGCGCAGGCGAAGGAGGAGCGGGACACGCGCCCACCAAAGGAGACTTATTACTCATTATCACGTTTACAAGGACTGTTCTTCTTCACCATGACCTCATCATATTGTAGCTATCTGGGTTCACCATCTTGGTCATCTCTGTAAAACGGAGGCCGGCTATGCGACCAGCGCAGGTGGACGGTAAACGGTGTCATGTGGACACAAGGTTGCTTCTTTAAGCCTAGGAGGCGTAGGCGAAGGAGAAGGGCAGGACAAGGAGGGGACAACTGACATAAAATCTAACAACCCTCACCTGACACGTGGGGAAAAAGAACCTTGGCGAGGGTTGAACTTTTTTGTTTTGATTTTTTCAAGCGGAAGGGGGGGCGGCCCTTTGACCATGGACACGGGGTCTTAAAATATGTATGTACACATCTCTATTTATATATGAATATTTTTCTTTATATATATATGTATTTATGTGATGACATGGAGTCTGATATATTGCATCACTAGTTGTAGCAGAAGTCCAGAAGTCCACGCAGTTTTGTCCACTTTGTTCCTGTTCTGTGATGTTGTGCAGTTTGCGCGGCTTTTGTGTCATGTTGCGTCTGATGCCGGATATGAATAATGGAAAGGCGATGAATCATGAAAAAACATGTTGTGGAGAGCACGCGCTGTGGAGGCATCAACATTAAACTGCAACTAAGGAGTTGAGAGCACCCAACATTCAGGCAACATTTGGGAGCCACGAGCTAGTATAGAAGATCTATCAAAAATTCCCAACAAAATGATACAATAGCTGTGCTCTTACGATATTGAATTTGTGGATAGGCATGACGCACCATGCGGGATGTCAAACATGCGGCAATGCTCTCAGCCTTGGCTAAACAACATCTCCCTTCAAAATAAAACTATGAAGGGTCGCAGCATCCAAAGGTTCAGTTTGGAAAACATTCAAACAATTGTTCCATTTTTTTTGGGTGGGGAAGGATGATCTTGTCCCAACAACTGCATGTTGCACACGGGCAACCGAATGTTGCACGGGTCTTGTGGGCCGCCGCAATGTGCCTCCTTTCACCCCGAGCGGCCGAAATGTAGCTCGAGATCGAGGCGAGGGCCGGACCACCATCGCCATTCAAACGATAGCCATTTTAGGGGAAAACAATATTTTGAAACAATCATTTTTTGAAGGGCCATGTTGTAGTCGATTTTTTGGTTAGGGAATCCTATAAGGGTTTGAGGGATAACATATAGCCATTCAATTTCCAACTCCGAGAGGCCAACGCCTCCATCGCCCAACGCCTCCATCGCGGGACCCGTGGCAGCTTCCGTGACAGGCAACCCGTTTGGCATGGGGCAAAATGGTTTGGGTTTTGTCGGTGATTTGATGGCAGCTTTCAAATGTCCATGTTGCGAAAATAACAAATTTCCAATGACCAAACAAAGGCGGTTGGTTGACCCTGCAATGAAATTTAGTAAGGGAATCCTCCCAAAATGGAGTAAAACAGTTTTGGAATTGAAATGATCCAAATATCAATTCAAAGTTGTGGATTCAATATAAGTTGGATTTCAAATTGACTAGATTCACATCTTTTTAGCAAATCTTTTAAATATGTTGGAATCCTTTAAGAATCATTTCAAGCCTACGAAACATCCATCCATCCTCACCATGGCATGCCGTTTTTTCCACAGGCGCCGTGTGCTCCTGGAGTTGGAGGTGGCGGATTTTTAGCTCGTGGAGTTTGGTATGAAAAGATGAAGATTCCACAGGGGGGTTTCACTGGGATAGACTACACACAATCCAGGTGCCAGGTGGGGCTTCTCATAATCCACAGATATCTTATTTTTTTTGTGATTTTTTGAAAGTGTCCCAAAAGAATTGTTGAGGGATAGAAGCACTGTAGGTTTTTTTTGGGGCATTTTCTGGATGATGATGACGATGATGATGATGATGATGATGATGATGATGATGATGATGATGATGATGCCCGGTTTCAGAGCTTCCAGAGCTCTCAAATGTGGCTCTGTCAATCTAATCGTCCAGGCACAGAAGAACCCAAGTGGAAGGCTGTTTTAAGGCACACCTGCAAGATCTGGCTTGATTTTTGAGAGAGATTCTGGACATGAAGATTCATCTCTTATCATTTCTCATCATTTCTTGTGTACCCTCTGGTAAACTAACATAGCAATGGGAAATCCACCATTTGAAGATGCGTCTCCTATTAAAAATGGTGGTTTTCCATTGCTATGTTAGTTTACCAGAGGGTAGACTTCTGTCACTTATCTTGTTTTTTTTTGCAGCCCAAAAAACCCCTATTTGCATGGAGGGCATGCTGCACCGTTCCCCAACAGGTGCCACGAGCTGCTGGCCAAGAGAAGTTGCGTAAAGGTTTCAAGGTGCGTTTCGTGACCGAACAGTAGGGTACATTTAGAGACGATTCAACAAACATTTCTTACAAAAATATCAAAAGATTATTGATGTGATAAAAGTTACTGTACATATATAATTTTCACATTTTTGAATTGCTTGATAGCGTGTGACGTTGTTTGTTTTACAAATAAATTTTTGACAAGATGACAAGATGACTTCCCAAGTAGAATGTTGAAGGTGGCTTCAGGAAAGGCTGTCTGTGCGATCTTGGTGCTGTCGATGTTTCACCTGGCCCTTTGATAGGTGAATACGCAGTATCGAGGTGCAAGATCATATGGTACTATCAGTCAGGAGGACAGCAGGGCTTGAGGTTTTTTCAATGGAGGGGGAAGCAAGTGACTTACGCAATGTGGATTCCCGGGCTGGAAATCCACTATCCATACGTAATATGTATATATATATATAGACATATACATATATATATATATATATATATATATATATGCAATACATGTATATGTATGGGAACCCTTAGTTCATGAGAGCTTTCAAAGCAATCACAAAGTTGGTGGTACGTTCACCTTTGTTATTCTTTCAAGTTCATTTTGGTGAGCCAGTAAAACAAAACCTTATATATAAGATAATCCTTTCTACTCTACCATTGTTTTCGTTTCCTGCGGCATTCTTTTGGTCCCAACCATCTCTTAGGGCCTATGGGTATCCAGTCTATTCATAGGAAACATAGGAAAAACGAAAGGAGTTGGAAGAAGCTGCTCGGATACGTAACGAGTACAACGAAGACC
Organism: Breviolum minutum Mf 1.05b.01; assembly: GCA_000507305.1. NCBI lineage: Eukaryota > Dinophyceae > Suessiales > Symbiodiniaceae > Breviolum > Breviolum minutum. Next base: position 23,461 of record DF240435.1, read on the forward strand.
TCTCCTCTGTCAAAAAAGGCGCCGTTTCTTTTTGTTTGGCGCTGATTTTGGATGATTTTTGCAGAAGCAAGAAAAACAGATAGTTGTGATCTGGTATCAGATTTCGTTCTGCAAGTAGGGAATCAATTTAAGATATCCACCGAAATGATGATTTTTCAGAACCTTGGATCAAAGCACTCAGGAAAAAGGGTGGGTAGCCTGGAAAAGTGATCATCTTCCATTTTGATCTTACTACAGGAATATACAATTGGAATGCCCCTCATGAATCTTTGCTTCCCCCCTGCTGTTCAAATTAAGGTCATCAGAGATACTCCATTCAGAAACCAAAAATATATACGTATCACTACCTAACTAACAGAACGATGGGGAAACTTGTATTTCATCAATAGCTTCCAATTTTTCATGAGAATATGAGAGATAGCGAGTGAACCGACCTAGCCTTACAAATCTTTTATAGTACAAAATATGTGGCCATTGGAAAATTATTTTCTGTCCAGAAACAACTCATCTAATCATTTTGTACATCAAGAATACAGGAGTCCTTCATGTTCTCCCCATTGATCCATGACCTTTTCCCCTTTGAACAGCTTCACTGACCAAGGCGGATGTGAAGCCAAAAGCTCGAAGGAGGTGGGATTTTGTTAAGACCAGCAATCCCCACCATTTTTTCACCATCTCACGATTTTGGTAGCTTGTTCATTGGAAGTGGGAGTTTTTTTTTGTTTCCCTATGTTTTTTGGTTGTTGTTTTCGGCAGCAAAATGACATGAGTGAGATTTTTTCGGACCGCGAAGCTATACCGAGTTAGAATTTCTCATCCCAATTTCGAATGGTGCAGCACTCCTCACCTGGAGGCTCTTGTTGAAACGATTACGACCTAGTTTTCAAGCGCTGGATGAAGATCCTTGGCTGATGGTGATGTGGGAAATCTGTTTGGCACCCCAAAGGTCAAGAATTGCTGGAGGAATTTGGGTTTTAATAGGAAAAAAAAGCATGGAAAAAAACACCCATCCCATGCAGATTGGAGCTAAGATCATGGGCCTCCTTGAATCGGTTGGCGTAGGGTTGGTCCACTTCTTTTGGGAAGTGGATGGTTCTGCATTTTTGAAGGATTCGACATAGATGGAATTTCCATCCCAAACCTCGGCACGGAGAGACATAACCGGACTTGCCAGAAAAGGATTTGAATCGAATTGGAACCAAAAAAAGCCCTTGTGATGTCAACAAAAACACAGGCTAAACTTAGGCTCACCAAGTTTAAGGAGGTCAATTTGAGTCTAATAACTAGGTGGTGAAACTTCCAAATATTTTTTTGAATTTTCACCCAGGAAAATTGGGGGAAATTCAATGATCCAATTTGACGACTTGCGCATCTTTTCCAGATGGGTTGGTTGCTTCAACCACCAACTAGACAACGAATGGGGGATTTTCAGGTGATGAATTTGTTGCTGACCCCACCAAGGAAGATGAGGATGATACAGAGGTGCCGGCGCCTTGGGTCACGGCCCGATAGGTGATTCGATGCTTCTGTTGCTTCCGGAAAATGATGGTCGGCCCGATGTAGTTCACAGCCAAGATTTGGAGATGATATTTTGCTGAACCTGGTGGGATGGGTGGGGGGGTGAACAAAAATTATGCTTTATGCAAATGTTCTGATATTTCCAGGAGTGTAAAAGGAGTGAACATGTGGCAATTTTGGTTGTCAGGACCAGGAAGAGACAGGTGAGAAGAGTGGAGACGGAGATGGAGATGACTCAGAGGTGCCACCTTTGGGCGCTGTTCGTTGCGTGTCAAGGTTTTTCATGTACACAAAAAAACAGGGAAGCCACCTGTTTCTCCCAACCATGTCACCATTGTGGTGCCAACTTAACGAACTGAACCAACGGGGAAGCCGTTTCTGCTAAGCCTCGTAGCTTTTCGTTTGCAACGCAGCTGCACACGACATCGCCGCCTTTACGCAAGTGTCGCCATGTCTGTGCTTTTCGTGTTTCGTTTGGCCGCTTTGGTAAGTCCCGGGATGGTCTTGGGAGAGCCTTTGCTTTCGGATGGATTGGTGGTGCGCTTACAACGAGTGGCCGGGAATGGTACCCATTTCTATGTGGGAAGGCCAGAGTATTTTTATTGGAGGTTTCCGAAAATAGTGGTACCCCCAAAACACCCCAAAATGATCATTTTTAGTAGGAAAACCCATGGTTGTTGGGTACCACTATTTTCGGAAACCCCCATTGGAGAGGGATGGAAAGGACAGTAGGTCTTTGATTCTTAGTGGGATGGAGTACCAAAAACTTGGACGGGTAGTTGACCAGACGATTCTGTGTCAACAACACCTAGCACTTGCTTCAACAATAACTGCACTTCCAGCAAATATCTTATTAGTACCACCTCGAAACCATCCCCAACAAAAAGACAAAGAACTAGTCTTTCAACATTTTCAACCTTTGAAGTGGTTTGTGAAATCCTTTTCAACATAAATTTGTTTTGGATTTTCAACCCACTATGCAGGGTGAGTCCTTGAGGATCAGGGGATCTTGTCACAGGTTATCCGTGGGTGAGCCCAAGCAGAGTTTCTCTGTGCTCTTCGATACTGCCTCTGGCCATGTCTTGTTTCCTTGCTTGAATGGATCGATTCGATGTGTGTTTATGAACGAGATGATATGACATGATATGATATGATTTGATATGATTTGATATGATATGTAATGTATATATATATAGTACGTACATATGGATGTATGTAATATATACAGTATAATATGTATATTACAGTCAGTATATAGATGTACTGCAAACATATCTGTACAGCAATATAATTTATATCTTCTTGGACTTTAAGAGGCTTTGGGTGTGGTTACATAGTATAGCTAGCATAGCTAGCAACATCTTATTTTTCTGTTGACATTTTGTTAGTCAAGTTCCACTTTCATGACTGACTCAATGTTTTTTTGCATAAACAATCCGCTTGAATTTCATGAGTTCTCAAAAGCTTTCACACTTGTACCGTCAACACGCAATCAATTTCACGCCATTTCACACCATGCTCCGACTCGGGACTCGCATCTGTCCTGATGTTTTAGAGGTTGCCCCATGGCTCTTGCAAAAGCCCTGCCTGCCAAAAGCACCACAAGTGACTCGGAATGCCAAAATTTGTGTGATTTTTTCGGTGGATCCCATGTCGTGATGATACAAAAGCCGAATGATTTTGTTATGTCTCATGCTGAGTGAAGAACGGTCGTCAAAAAAAATGCTGGAGATCTACAAATTGCGTGGACCTACGAGTTCCAATTATGTGCCAAAAACTGGTCCCTAAATTTTGCGCATGTGCCTTTGTAACTAGTAGCTTATCAAAAAATTGGTCTCCCTTCGCTCCCAGAAAAACAACCATTGGCAAAGCTGACCATCCCTTTGTACCAGAAACGTCCCACAAAACATGGGTGAATTTTCCATTGCCACATTGGATTCCTGGAGGATACTTGAACTTAAGTGGTTGCACACAACCAAAAATGGGAGACGCAGGCTGTGTGTCCGCAGTTTTTAGGGTGACCTTTCAAAGAAAACCTGCCAGCGGCTTGGGTCCAGGTTTCTTCCATGGAAGTCACACACGGCCATGGATGTGAATTCCGATAGTCAGCCAGTGAGGAGCCCCAGTCTTGAGGACTTTCATCGGAATATAAGGGGCCCGCCGCCCCCCAAATGCCATACAGGAAATAAGGCCTCAAAAGAATTTTCCACTTTTCACCAAACTCAGGTGCAGAAGGAACATCACATCGCCATGGGCAAAGTGAAACGTGACGCGGTGACTTTGGAATTCTCCCAAGCGGATTTGGGTGAAGGAATTGCTGAAGCCATTTTGGTGAAGGCACCAACAAGGGGGGCAGGGGGGCCGCCCTTTGGGTTGGATGTGAAGCTTCTGTTGGTTGATTTTTGGGTGTTAAATCCTGTTGGGTTGATGTGTAGTCTACACATTTGATACATTTGTGACACGCCAGGTTTTGAGTTTTAGGTGAGGGATTTTTTTTTTGTATAGCCAGGCTGATGTATTTAGTAAAGGATTTTGATCCATGTTGGATGGCTTCAAGTGGTTTTTTTTCCCAAACGTTTTTTTGTTTCGTAAGGATGTGTCAAAGGCAGGATCCAAATCTATAGCCAAGCAGAAGCAAAGCTGAATGCAACGCATCTCCTGGAACTTCATGATGTTCTGAATATATAATTGCAGCATCTCTCAAGAGAATCAACCACCAAAATATATCTGAGCAGAAGACACTCAGAAATTCATGATTGCATGAATAAACAGTTGCCAAAACAAATCTATGATGCCTGATATCTACGGTACCTTTTTGATATGTACCCAAAATTTGAGACATATCTAAACATATTCCAAATTTCCGGACCCCCTTCAAAAAATCATGAAAACATCCTCATGCCAGGACCAGGTGTGTTTGGGTACTGACCCAAACAACCAACTCTGCACTGATGTGGATGTCAGAGTCTGAGGAATGAAATCCGTGAGCCATGATGGTTTGGAAGATGATGATTTTCCGGACTTCCGGAAGTTTTATTCTCAAGTTCCAGCATGTTAATCTTGTGGGGAAAAGGTCCTGTTTTCTTTTGCCTTTGAAAAAAAAACATCCATTTCCTTCTTGACTTTGTTGGGCTTCAGCATGTTTGATTGTGATGTGTTCATTGTCATGTAAAAGCTCCCATTCACATGGCGGACAAACAGGAAACCACAAGATGATTGTTCCATTTTTCTACTTGTTCAACTGACCTATCTCTCTGGAAAACTAACGAATGTCCCCTAAAAATCAATGGTTGGTTCAGATGTATTTCCTACTGAAAGAGTCCCTCTTCTTTAGGGGACATGTTAGACATCCTACACCACCTGCGATGTATAAAAACCCTACAAATAATGGGATAAACTACCAACCTCAACCGGTGATCGCCGGATTTCTTCCATCAACAGTATCTCCACTTGTTCCGAAAGTGTCTACTTTCCAATTGATGTCACCAGGTCATGGCAGCCCTCAAGATGGAACGCTCCATGTTTGAGGAAATGCCCTATGATGGTATCGTGGGACTGGGCCTGGGAGGTACCTGCCGAATGGGGTGGGACTCATTTAAGGTGAAGGTTGGGGGGGATGGTTACCTCAAAGTCTAAAAAACCTGGAGGGTTTGTTAGCTCCTTCCAAGTGAGCTTCCCCCCCTGAAAGCCCACAAGCCGTATCCATCCATATCCATCCTTCGCCGCTAGGTCTTTCGGCCGAGACGGGTTCGGATTTCTTCTCACGTCTGCTGGCCTCACATGATCGCATGGTGCCACAAATTGGTTTGTCCCTGGGAGCACAATCTGGTGAACTTTATTTGGGACACCATGAGGTGTGGCCAGTTCCACTGGGCAAGGAGAAGAGGTATTTATGTAAGGGAACAAGCAACAAACCCCCCAGGAGTTTTAGGATTTGCACATGTTTCTTGTTGAGGTTCTGGGTTCCTTTTGCCAAAGGTGAGGTCACTTTGAGCCATTAGATGGTGATAATTTATAGATTTGTCATGATTTATCAGTTGCTAAACTTGTATAAAAACGTGTGACCATTGCATGCAATGGACCCCCTGAAACCGCCTTTCTTCATTGTTCCTTTTGAGATTTTCCACTTGACTTCAAATGATGAAACTTTTCATTCACGACATCAAATCTTTGCATCCCTTTTTTCAACCTGAAGGGTAGTTTGGGTTGAGATTCTCAGAGAGAAAATCACCAGGGAATTTCCACCTTTTGGACGTGCATCCTGCGACTTGCAGGTGAAACGAATGGCAGAAGATCTCATTTGGTTCCCAGTGTTGCATCCTGAGGTGCTCCAGCGTGGTCCAAAATGATGGGAAGTGATGGGAAGCATGTTGATCTTATGGTGGGCGTGAGTGGAATTCGAAAGTATGACTTGGCACACTTTACAGAAATGGATTTTTCTGGATTGAAATGGTTGATTTCACTGGTCAAATAGAACCAGACAAGAGATTTTCAGCTATATCTTATGTTTCCTTTCTTTATGGCACACGATTTTCATGGAATGTTCCTATATATATATATATATACATACATTTATTTATTGAGGAAAATTAGATGAAACAAAAGCTGGTGCTTAAGTTCTCTACATGTCCCTACTATACTACCTACACCCCTGAAGTCTAACATGGAACGTGAAAATCAACCACTGGAAAAGGAGATTCCTTAAAATGATATCATCATTTTCAGGTTTCATTCTTAAACTCTGGGGGTTGTATCAAATCCATGTCACCTTTTTTTTTCCCACCTCCAAAACTCAAGGCCCTTCCCCTCCAACAGACATGAGACATCCCCAGGATGGATTTTGGGAAGTCGAGGTGAAGGCCGTACGTCTGGGCAACTTGACCTTGGACCATTGTGCTAAGGGATGTCGTGGCATCATCGATACCGGTGCTTCCAGGTGGGGTTGGAGGAAGGAAGTCAGAAGTGATCGGATTTCAATGGTTAGGATCAATGGGTTATAACTAAGCTACTTATTAAATGGGATACATTGGGGTTTTATAACCCATTGATGTTTAACGATTGATCCTAACTTCCTGGGACATGCAAAGTGGGGGGGACAGTTGTGTCATCCATGGGGAGGTTTTGGGGCTTCGCCGTTTCTTCTTCCCCCTGGGGGGAGAGGTTGGGAGTGCAGAAAGAGAACTTTGACACCTTGAAGAATGCCTTGTGACTTGGCAAAGCAACACATAAACAACGAAAAAAACGAAAAGAAATTCGACAGGTTTTTGCTTGGAGGTGAAGGATATCTATCCTTTTGTGACAGGTGTTTTTTCATTGGAAACTAAGATAAGAATCGATGAAAGCACAGATGTGTACGAATGGATCTATGAAAATATGCATAGAATTGCATGGATTTGAGGTTTTTGAATCAGATTGGAGAAGATTCCAGCATTGCGATTTCAGTCATTTGAAACTAATGACTTATATGTATATATATATATACATTTATAGAACTCCTCAAAACTTCTTAATCTCAGCAATTCATTGTCTTTTCGAAAATCACTTGTGCACACGTTGGGCTTTGGTGTTTTATTGACCAGTGATGTGGGGTAGCGGGGTGGCGAATGAGCTGAAGGTGATGTAGTTATTCACATTGGACAGCTATAGAGCCCTAGAATTACCAACATTTCAAGGTACTTGGCAGTTAGCACATCATTTTACTGAGGGGATCTTACGTGGCCCACGGTGAAAAGGTTGAATGGTCAATAAAGTGGTTGGCTGGTGCATGGATTCTACTTCTCTCCGCAGGCATTTAGGAATGATATCGTCCAGTATGAGAATCTCCAAAGAACATTAGTACACTACCACTAGATAGCAGTTTTTTAAATAAGATTTACTACTGTAAGTTCTATCTACTATGGTAATCTTTATGTCAAGTTAACTAAAGTTTGAAATAAACGTCCTTTCAACACGTCTAGTGGTGGTAGGATTTTCAAACCCACCGAAATCGACGTTCGAGTTCCTTCAGGTCCATGGCTACCCCCTTGGTGGGCGGTGGCTGTGGTGGAGAGAGCTTGGACTTTGATTTGGGCCTGGGACCTCGATGAAATGACACACTTTACAAAGAATAGTTGTGTTGGAAAGGAACTAATAGATGATGATGATGATGATGATGATGATGATGATGATGATGATGATGATGATGATGATGATGATGATGATGATGATGATGATGATGATGATGATGATGATGTACGATGATGACGATGA
>DF240435.1:31365-72788 GCA_000507305.1 Breviolum minutum Mf 1.05b.01
TGATGATGATGATGGTGATGGTGATGGTGATGGTGATGGTGATGATGATGATGATGATGATGATGGTGATGGTGATGGTGATGATGATGATGATGATGATGATGATGGTGTTGGTGGTGTTGGTGGTGATGATGGAGGAAGATGACACATGACGATTCTCATTCTCAGGAATTCTTTTGAGAATTTGATTCCTGAAAAGACTGATTCTCGCTCATTTTGTCAAAATTGGAATTTGAACACCCAAACAATGTATCCATGAACCCGTTGTTGTTGTTGTTGTTGTTGTTGTTGTTGTTGTTGTTGTGGTTGTGTTTGTTGAAACACATTGGCATGCGGTATGACTATGACATTTCAGACAACTGGGGTTTCTTGAACCCAGGTGAGATGGTTTTGAGGCTTCGAGTGGAGGACGGGGGGGAGTTCCATGGTGTTGACATAAATGTGTTTTTTTGTTGATTGTACATCTTTAGTACAAAAAGTACTGATTTTGATTATACATGTCATACATACATAATACTACAGACTATAGATAGGTACAGTATCCTTCATGTCACTCAGCTACTTGTTGGGGGTTTTGCTACCAACCAACAGCTCCTCAGCTCCCATGGTTGATAGGATAAGACCATCTAGCTAAGATAGCTAAGCACCATCCAATCACCAGGAATTTCAGGTACCTAAAATGGAGGGTTTCCTAAATCTTGTAAGGCTATTTTTAGGGTGGGTTTTTCCTTACACAAGCCGTATACAAACAGCTTATATAGGTGAGTACGTCCATTTTAGGTACCTGAAATGTTTGGTGAATTACCCTCCCAAAGACTAACATGACAAGAAAACATCCACCATTTGAAGATGTATTTCCTATTGAAAATCGGGATTTGCCACTGTCATGCTAGTTTTCAGGGGTGGATTATATAATATATAATGTACATGTTAATATACTTACATTTCATGTCTATATACATACGTTATTTTTAAAAACTGTAAACCGGTCATAGACAGTTTAATTGCCTTTCCTAAATTTAAACACAAAAGATCGTATGAGAGAATCTTCCATGGAGCAGTGGCAGCTGTAGATCAAGGATGGCAAGTTACCGATGGCAATTTTCTACCGAAGAAAGGTTAGATCAATGGAAGCTAAAACGCTAAAACGCCAGGACTATGTTGCAGGTCATGACTGTGTACCTCAACTGGGATCCTTAGACCTGGATCCTAAGGACTGGATGATGTGGCGATGTGGGATATGTTAGGAGATCTTCAAATGATGATTGTGAAGATTATGATGATGATGATGTTGTTGATGATGTTGATGATGATGGGTGGGAAAGTGGCTTCTGACATGAAGATTTTGAATGTACGAACGATTTTCTCGGAGGATTCTTTTTCTAGGGGGTTGGTTGATGGGTAAACGATCCATTCGCCAGTCACCTTGGATTTTGCTGCTAGGAATTTCAAGGGGTCTATGCCTTTGGCGAGGTCCGGATGGTTTTTTTTTGGCTGGTTTGTTTTTGATTGATTTTCCGATATTCCTTAAACAGTTCGGTTTGATGTTGTTTTTGGAAGGGAATGGATAAAGCACAGGTATGTATGATATGCGATATGTAGAGACAGAGTAAGGCATGCATAATATATATATATACACACAATATACACTCTGGTAAACTAACATAGCAATGACAAAATACACCATTTGGAGATATATTTCCTTATTGGAAAGGTGGACGTTCCCATGTTAGTTTACAGGAGGATTATGTGTAGCTGGACTCAAATAGATGAAAATTGAGAGTTGCACCATTTGCTTTCGTTAGTTCATGTACATATTTTAACAAATGAAGCATACACAGCAAGTGCAGTGGATGGATGGTTTGAAACATTTCGTTGGAGCAGTTTTCGTTTTTTTTTGGGGTGGTGTAATCTTCACCCCCGATCCCAGTTGAACATACTTTTCAATTCAGTGACGTCACACAACCTCACACGGAAGGTACATATATACCACTTTTCCCAAAAAACTCCTTGGGATTTCGTTTCTGCCTTTTGTTCCATAGCTGAAGATGTGTGTGTCACAAGAATCCTTGGTTTTGTTGAAAAGGAAAGGGCTTTCTTCCAGGTTTTCATAAAATGTTGGCAACTTCACGGAGACATCCCCACCGCGCATCATTCAATGGGACCCATTTTAGGTGAAGCAAAATAATGCAAATGTATGGATCTGTATGGTAGTTTTGAGGGATTTGCTCCCCCAAAAATAGTACCTTATACCTTGTTTGGGATGTAAATTTCCTACTAATGACCTCAGGGAAGTCACCACCAAACCCAGCCACCCTAGGCGACGTTGCGCCAGTACTACACGGCCTTAGATTGGCAAATGCGTCGTATCGGCTTTGCACCTACCAAGCCCCGACGTGTTCCATTGAAACGACCAAGGGTCCAAGCCAAGACCGCACAGGTCTATACCGTTTAGGCGAGAAGGGGAGAAGACAGTTTTTTTTTTTTGGCTTGAAGTTTTAGGGGCTTTTTTGGATTTTTTGAGTTGATGTGTTGATCTGAGAAAAAAAGGATAGCCTCCCTGAAACTATCATGGCACCTGAAAATACACCCCTGGAAAAAGGAGATTCCTATTGGAAACCATCATATTTGGGTGCGAAAATGTTAGTTTCAGGGAGGGTATTTGGATATTTGGATAGGTGTTTCTCCACACTTTTTTTTTTGGAAGTTTAATCTTGGTTGCCATCCTTGGATCAACTTGCCAGCGCAGGGAGCCTCCTGAATCACCTTTCGCGCCTCCGGAATCGCCTGGAATCGTTTCCCAATCGTTCCCCCAATCGTTCAACAAGCAACGGCAGGAATAAAAGAGTCATTTCTTGCAGCGGCGGTTGCGGTTAGGGTGACATATGGATGTTTCCAAAAATAGTGGTACCCCCAAATCATCCATTTTAATAGGGTTTTCCATTATATTATAAACCATCCATTTTGGGATACCACTATTTTTGGAAACACCTATATGGTGACATGTACCCACATTGCAGGTATTTTGTTCCAAGAAAGACTTTGAGATTCAGGAAGTTTGAGGATGGTTAGAGATAGACATATAATGTTTGCAAGAAAAAACAAACTACATGTTGTTAATTTGACACCAAGTTGTTGAGAGTATGCTAGCTCCTTCAACAAACGTCAAATTATATACACATGATTCATATTGCACGTAAAAGTATTAATCCTTCATTTGCAGCTCCTATTGTTGCCTCCGTTCCCTTGCACTCTAAAAAACATCTGCTCCAATCAAACGATGGCAAGAGTGGTAGATAATAGTTCTCAAGATACATTTAGAAACTTAGATGTATTGATCAGCTATTTATACAAAATGACACATAACCTAAATCAAAAGATAACCATCAATCAACCTTCACAAGATCTTGTAAATTGCTCAAACACATCATCATGACCAACTCGTAACTTCCCATGACCATCCATCCCCCGGACGGAAGGCCGGGACCAGCTCGGCATGGTCCTCCACAGCCACGGTGCCGGGAGCTGCGGCCACACCGTTGCGGGAGCTGCGGACTTCATGGCTAGGCGCGGATGGCCACAGGATGGTGGGGCAAAAGAGAGATCAAGGTGAAGGGATATATTATACATGTATATATATATATGTTATTATTATATTATACAGGACCTGCAGATACGTATATGCTGTATGTGTATATGTTATATATATATACCCACAAAAGACTCAGAGTATATAATCAATTATTCTTCCAATTGGTAATGAAGTCATGAAGATGTGTGTATGTTTAAAAGGGTTGGAAAGCGAGCCATGTAGTAATAATATCATTGAAGATTCTTCAGCTTTTCTGTTTTCGTTATGTAAACTTAGAAAGGGATCTAATTTCAAGCCATGTGTACCTATTACAAGCTTATATCAAGATATAAGTCTCGTAGTGGAGGGATGTTGAATGTAGAAGAGCGGGTAGGAGGCCATTTGTTGCTTAGCATGCACCAGCCACATCTCCAGGATGGCCTTCTCCAATGGCAGCCAAGCTGCATTTAAGGAACTTGCGGTAATCAGAAAATGATTTGTTGGTGGTTAGGCCGGTCCTTGTTCAAGCCACTTTTTACAGGAAACCTTTAATAAAAACACATCTATGTTTGGAAAAAGGTGGATGGTTTATCCACAAGAGCATTTTCGAAGCAACGTATACATGACTTGAAACCCAACGTCCTGACGTCCTGTTTTTTTTGCGTATTCCCTGTCCTCTTTATAGCCCCCTATAGTCAGTCTGCCGTTACGTTCTCCCCAACTGGCGAATTCTCTATAGGAACTCTCTGCATCGCGCAACCTCGCTCAAACCTTGACGACGCCTGGTGCCAGCCGCGTGTCGGGGCGGACGCTGCAGGTGTCCCCGGACAAGAGGTGGTGGATGCTAGGAATTTGGGGATTTAATGGAATGGGTTACACCCCAGAAAACTAAAGGCTGGAACTCCCAAAATTGGTGGTTTCTAGATGTTTCTCATTGTTTCTCCTTTTCCAAGGGGAGTATTTTCAGCTTCCATCTTAGTTTTTCGAATGTGTATGTAGAAATTGCTGTTTTTTTATTTACATAGAGGTACATAGTAGGGGTAGCTGTTTTTTGTTTTGTCTTGGGGGGGGTTGGTAGGTAGTAACTATACTTTCATTGAGTGAATTTTCTGGAACATGAATGGGGACATTACAGTAAAACCTTTTCAAGTACCTGACATGGAGGTAGTGGAGGGTATGACCTGCCACCCCAGCATGTGAGGTGGAAAATCAACCCTTATCCTTCAACCCCCCTTAGCATTTTGGGGAAGGGGATCAACTTTATTTGCCATTGTGCAGCTATCAAGGCATCCTCCCTTGGAATATTCCCTTAACAAAAATGTGGGGATAGCCATTGCCAGAGTATTCATTTTTAATGAACGACTTGTCTTGGCTGCTAGGGGGGCGATTTTTTTTCGACCTTTTGACCTGAGACGGTTTTTGCAATATATATATATATAGATAGAATCTAGAAATGTAATTAAATTTATTTATGGATTGATCATGATTGATCCCGCTTCAATTCATGTTAGAATGGTTCATCTTGTATGTTCCCATTTTCAACTCGTTGTGTTCTACGCAGCTCGTGGGAAACCCCATGCACGTCGCAGGCTGCGGCGCGTGCATTGTACGAAGCCAAGGACATGGTGAAGTGCGCCTTGACCTTGCGCGAACTCCGGGACTTCGGAGTCGACCGTGAGGTCTTGGTGGGTGGGGGGGTTGGGTTGCCAAATGCCAAAGGGGTGGATTGTTTGGAAGCAAAAACTGATGGTCATTTTTTGGAATAAGTCTTTATATTTATATATTCATCATAATTATAAGCTGAGGAAAATTGAACGTCTCTCTCCAAGAAATCTCCAACAGGACCAACTGAACGGACCCCTAAACCTTAGTATCGAATAACTCTAGCAACTTAGTTAGGGGTCCGTTGGGAAGGTCCCATTCAATTTTTGATGGAATTCTCATTTTTGGAAGAAGGGAGTCCTGCAGTGCGGTTTTGAAGGTAAATTGTTTCTTCCTGAGGCTTTTGACGGGAGGGTTTGCTGAATACTTTTGGATGGCAACGCACCCAGCATGTGCACAAAAAACATCAACGCCCACTCCCACCTTATTGGTTCTTTGGACCACCTGTTCCTCCATTTCATTTTATGTTATTTTGCTTCACAGTTGGGAAATCATTGACTCAAAAAGACTTCCATCATGTTGATGTTGAGTCCATCTTCAGGATACTTGGAGGGTTTTTATCCACAAGCAGTGATCACAAGAAACAACCCACTTTGGCTTAAGGTTTGATATTTCGTAAAAACTAGAAACAAATACTCCCCGAAACTAATATATGGAACCTGAAAATGCCACCGAACCCCCCCAAAAAAAGGGAACACACATCTCCGGGTGGTGAAACTTCAAACATTTTTTAATTTTCACCCCGAAAATTGGGGAAGATGAACCAATTTTGACTACAGTAATATTTTTCAAAAGGGGGTTGAATCAAACCACCAACCAGACATCTACTCGAAGCACCAAGTTTTTTGGGGAGCTTCCGAACCGTAAGCTTTTGCGAAAGGTCTTGGAACGACGCCTCGATGTCTCACATGCCAGTGACCTTTTTGATGAAGTGGCGGTGCGCTTAGGTGCCTTTCGGATCCACCCGTTGTGAAGGTGACGAAGTCGATGTTTTGGACCTGATCAAAAGGTACCCTCCCTTAAAAAGATAGGGGTGTTATCATTTTTAAGGAGCTATGTTGTTTTTTTTGAGAGGTAAGTTTGAGGTGATGGTGACGTAGTGAAATTTGCGAACTTGGTTTTCAAAAGGCCATGTCAATATCCCAGCTGCACGTCTAGAGAAGAATCTTTTTCCGTGAGAGATGGACAAATATTGAACAAAGGAATAGGTGAAGCTTATATAAAAGAGTTTCATGACTCGTTTCTCTTCTGGCTAGTGACCAAAGCGCCTAATGAGACTTGCTTTGAACCTTTGTTTTGATGGCTGAATTCCATCCGCCGAAGAGACAGTAGCCACCAGTAACTCCCAGAAGTGAGTCACTAGTCAAACAACATTGAATACTGAACACTGTAAAGAGTTGGTGGAATCTTTTTGAGTTACGGTGGCATTCACAGCTCTAACCAACTGTAAAGTAGTGGGGATACATTCATCTATACCTCCTATTTTCATCTATTTTCCAGGTGGTATTCCTGATAGAACCACCTTCATTCCTGAGCTTCCAGGAGTTGTCTATTTGGATGCTGGCTTATGGCGAGATGCCTGGGAGGTGGCTTTGGTGGTTGAGATTTGAGATACTGGAAGGTCATCTGTTCCACTGAAAACTAACAAATGTTTGCTGAAAATCAATGGTTTGGAAGTTGGAAGATGGTATTTTTTCCTATTGTGGAGTTATGAAAATCCCTACCCGAAATCAACCGGGGTGACTTTGGGGGGCCCACCTTGTAGTTCCCTGGAAGGGTCTCCTGTCTCCAGGCCCTCATGGGCGCTTGTGCCCAACCGCGCTTGGCGCCTCGCTGGCGAAAAGCTGCTCTCAGCGCCCTGGCGGACGCGGCGGAGCGCGGAGCCAATGCGTCAGATGTGTGGCAACAGGCGATGGGTTTTTGGGGTGTTTCTGAGGATTTGTAATTTGTAATTGATGTTCTTTTTTTCCTTAAGATGTGGATTTAATAATTTAATGATGATTTACAATTGATTACTGCATGACTTATATAATACGCAGGACAGGTGTATAAATTTGAGTTGGGCTAGACCTAAATGATGCAGCATGTTTCATATCGGATTTTCTCTAACTATGCTTGTATTTGTGGCCTGACTGATTGCCAACAAAGTCTTGTCACTTTACAAATGGTGAAATGATGCATGTTAGTTGATATTTCATGCGGCAGGGATCTACTATTTGACCCCAACCCGTTTGAGGGCTTGAAACAACTCCAACCAACAAATCTCGTTTCTTTCCCGAGTCCTAGGTGGAATTACTCCAAGGAGTGCTGGACGCTGAGGCACGCCATTTTTCTCGTCCAGAAAAATTTAAACCCATGACACTTCCGTTGAAAAATGGAGGAACATTTCGTGCATTTCTATTCAATGAAAAATGGAAACCTCCAGCCAACATTGAAATCCAGCTCAGTAACTTGTGCAATTCCTGTGAAGCTAAGCTGGAAAACCTCCAGTGAAACCAAGCAAAACCAGTGAATCCCCAAGCAGCGGACTGCCTTTTCAGGCGGTGCTAAGTGCTTTACCTCGGGATCGTCGAGAGGCAAGGAGGGGCCGTGGGTAGTGGGTAGTGGTATTCGGTTGGTGTATTTTAGATAGAGGAAACTATGCAGGGAAGATCTATTTTTCAACGTCCATGCACTTGTACCATTTTTGGGAAACAATCAAGGCTTGTTGAGATTGAATTCATGAAGATCCGTTGAATAATATCAATTCCATGTTATGCACATCTTGAGAATGAAGAGACCAAGATCCATTTGACATCCATGCTAGTTGTGCATATCTTAATCTCAAAGTTATCGAGATCCATCATTGATCCATCAGTTGTTATTCCCGCCTTTTTCCATAAAACATGTACAAGTCCGAGATCACCTCCAATACAAAATCTAGGCATAAAATCAACATGAACACCTTCAACACGGGAAACAGCGGGAAACGCATCAATTTGTTGACGTCAGATGTCTTCCAACATGACTTTGAAACACGAGATGTTGCGGGAAGGGCCTGGAGATCTACATGGCACTGTCGCTTCAAAAGATGGGTCGCCAGAAGGTGTGCTTCGGATTGGATGGAAGACATAAGTAGCTCATGTGGTGAGGAAATTCCAGGAAATTCCTAAGGTAGGTTGCCACTTCAAACTTTTGCGGATTTTCAAAAAGGTCCAAAACTGAAAGGATGAAACTTCAGTTTCATGATCCGAAAAACACTTCTTTAGCAGCTACACAGAACTCAAAGATTCTGTGGATCTGTTTTTTGGGGCAGCATGACAGCACAAAACCAAAAGACCATCTTTTCAGCTTCAAGTCATTCAAGTCAACCGTGTTTGTCGCAGGACAGTCGCGAGATACTGACACGCCTGGCCCAAGGGGGCAGCTCCGCGCGACGGGAGCAGGTGTCGGGTTGTGGTGGTGGTTGTGGTGGTGGTGGTGGTGGTGGTGGTGGTGGGGGTGTTGGAGAAAGTTGGTAGAAATTGGTTACCCTCTGGTGAACTAACATAGCTGGCTAGAATATCCCCATGTTCAATAGGAAATGCATCTTCCATCCGGGTCCATGTTCCATTGCCAGCCATGTTACCGGAGGGTGCCTGATTAGGTAGGGGGGTGGGTTTTGGGGGTCTGTAGCTTGAGATTGATTGAAAGTCAAGTTGCCTTTGTTTTTTGAATATCAAAACAATTTGGTATGTTTTTACATCAGAAAAAAAACACCGGAACTAATTTGGGCCATATATAGGTCGGTATGTTTGAATCTTAAGTATCAATTCTTAAGATTTTTTTGCCTTGGAAGGAAATGGTAACCTGGAACCATAGGTCAACATTTCATACATGATGGATTTCGGAGAGGATGAATCAATTATGTTTTCCTATAGCATCTTAGAAGATGAAACTCCCTGAGCCTATGAACCACTTGGTTCTCATGTTTTGTATGTCAGGCTGAATGGGCCCTTATGGTGCAGGTGCCTTCTGGTTGAACCGGTGGTTGACACTGACGGTGGTGAAGTGTTGGTGACCATAGGTGAACTTTCCTGTAAATAGGAACGTAGGAAGATCTGAAAAAGATGTGGAAAAGATATGGAACAGATGTGGAACTGGAACTGCAATTCTAATAATAACACATGACCCATTGTTTCATCCCAGCTGCTTGGAAGCCCAAACCATTTTGGGTCACCGCTCATAATCTGATAATATATAAATCCCATGAAGATCTTGGGGACGGCGAGAACAAAAAAACACCGGCGGTAGGATGCTGAAGTTTCTGGAAATGCGGAGGGTCAAGAGATGCGCAAAATCTGGGATGAGGCGCCGGGTGGGTCTTTTTCTCAGCCAAGCTGGGTTTGGAAACTGAGGTTAGTATCGATTGTCTTTGTTTTCCCAATGATTCTTTCAGTAAAACGACAATATTTCAGTATAAAACCCTGGGAAACCTGGTGATGTTGAGAATTTTTGTGGTAGATGAAGATGAATGAAGTCTATTTTGGAGCAGTTTTTGTTTGAAATAATGCTTGAACAATGCCCAAAATAAGTTCCTCACGGTAAGAAAAGACCGTGTCTCAGATCCATATTTTTGGATCGGATACCTTGTCATTTCAACAGACGGTAACTGTGATACTCCACAGAGGAAGAAACGTTTTCCCATCAGTTCGTATATAAGTTCAAATCAATATAAATCCCGGTATATATAGAGCTATCAAAATAAATCATAATAAACCTAGGGGAGAGATATGGGTGTTTCCAAAAATAGGGGTATCCCCAAAATGGATGGGTTTATAATGGAAAACCCCTATTAAAATGGATGATTTGGGGGGTACACCATTTTAGGAAACCCCAATATCATTGTTACATCACATCTTTCACTACACTCCCTGACATCCCATAAAATCTCCTGTGCCAATGGGAACCAGGCACCATCTCCAGCCCTTTCCGCCATGCGTGGTGGCCGTGGTACTGCCAAGATCCAAAATCGACAGGAGACTTGATATGGATGGATGGATAACCCAACCCTCCAGCCAGTTGGGATGGTTGGGATGGATTTTACAACGCTTGTAATGGCAAGATCTATAAACAAAAAACTCTAAGCTAAGATGGCAAGATCTAGAAACAAAAATCTACAAAACCTCCCCGAACGCTAAGATGGAACTCCAAAAATGAAGGTGGATGGAAGATGATATTTTCTTTTGAATCGAGATATTTTTAGGTTCCCATGTTAGTTTTCGGGGAGGTATCATTCATCTCTGGGAATCTAAGATGGGCTGGCAACTGGCAATGGAACATCTATTATGAACATTGTCTCATTGATGTAGCTACGATATGTTGGTTTCCCAAGATTAGGACATACTGTAAATAATCTCTGATAGGGTTGCTAGTAGCTAGGACAATTACATAACCATATGTTGAAAATCCTTTTTTGCGTGCTATATTTTTGCAAGCTTTCGTTTACGTTTAGATGATCTCTCTTCCTCGAAACGATAGGAATTGTCAAGTGACTATCACTGAGAAAGGTGACCTGGGTATGCTCAATTTTTTTTTCACCCTTGGTTTCAGAATTAGAAGACTATACATTGCCCAAGTTTAACGGCTGGAACCTAAAAATGAAGAATTTCCACAAGGAATCTTCTTATTCCAGGGTACCATCTTCAGGTTCCATGTTAAACTTTGGGAGGGTACACTGGAAGTCAACCACCATTAAAAAAAAATGGTGGTTCCTTTTGGATGATCATAAACCCCTGCTTAAAACATGGTGGTTCGTAAACGTAAACCAACCTATAAATTATGGTGGTTGTACTTCCAGGGTATAAGTGTGACCAAATCTATTACAACATGTGGGAACCACCAATAAAACCCCATGGAGTTCTCTCTCTCTGGAATGTGTTTTTTTTCTCCACCAGGAAGGCACAGGGCGTTCTGTGTTAGATGGAGCTGCTCCGATGTTGGCCACCTTGTTTCTAGCACCTGGGCTAACAAATGTTGAGATGCGACCCACACGGGTGGTAGGTCGGGGGGGAGTGTCCTGCAGTGTCCTACAGTATAGCTTTATGGTGGTTTGACGTCTTTTGTTATTGTGGGGGACTGTGTGGATGTGAGATTTTGCTTGGAAAAATTGATTGGAGCATGAGCATGAACAGGCATATGACTATGATAATCGTGGACAGGTTTGTTTCAGGTTGTATTGTCTTTGGGTTGGCCTTAGCTGCCTAGCTGTCTTTTTGTGGCCAGCAGGCTCTGCCCTTGGCAGTGGTGCCGTTGCTGCTGATCAAGGGACGGTGAAGACAAAAAGCCGACTTGGTGCAGTGAGCGGCCAAAGCAGCTGGTGTTGTATAGAAGGAGAACCCATATGGCTGTTTCCGAAAATAGTGGTACCCCCAAATCATCCATTTCAATAGGGTTTTCCCTTATAAACCATCCATTTTGAGGTACCACTATATTTGGGAAACATCCATATGGTCAACCCAACGAGAAACAAATTTCCGGATCTAATCTGAGATTGAGATGTCCAAATGGTATCAACATGTATCAACTGTTCTCATGGACATAGAGACCCAGCTCCACAATGACCCATCATTTGTTTGGTGATTGCTATACTCGAGTATTGAAAAGACTGGAGTCGGAGTTCCAATACTTTCATGGGCCAAGAGCGCTGAATGAAATTGTAATACCTCCCAGAAAGGAATTGAACAAAAGTAGATGAACGTGATTCTTCCCCCCTCCCCCCCAAACAAATTAGACAGACTTTTTAGATAGAAACAATTCAAGTTGGATTTCCCCAAAAGGCGGTCGATATTTTCTACGTCCCGCAATGTTGGAAGGTGGTCAGATTTTCAACACCTCCACGTCGTTAGAGGCGAAACAGTTGCCTTTGCTGGACAAGTTAATGAAATTGGAAGCAGAACAGGAGGTGTGGTCCCTGGAGGGGTGTGGCCTGAGGAAAAGGTGGCACATCTGATTTTTGGGGGCGAACTTCTGGGTGGTTGATGGTTTCACAGTTTCACATATTCTTTTTGAATTTTCAGCCCGAAAATCGGAGAAGATGTTCACCCATTTTTGACGAACATATTTTTGAAATGGGTTGGTTCAACCACCAGCGAGTTTTTTTTTGGAGGATTTGTGTCGTCTTTGTTTGTTGGAGTAGTTGAAGACTGACCCTTTTCTGGGAGCAGCTATAAAGCTGGGATGGATGATGGTGATGGGGATGATGATAAGCAAGGACACGACTGGTACCCTGGAATATAGGTCCAATTTTTTTCATCTGGCCAGCCATTTAGGCGCAGTTTTCATGTGTTGCATTTGTTTCCAAAAAGTTCCTCAAGACATGTCTAAACGTAGAAACTGCCAAGTGAATCTGGAAAGGATCCCTGGTTGTTTTGATGCAAATCTGCTGGTTACCTCTCCTCGGGGCTTCCCGAGAGATGATTCTCTGGTGTCTTTTTGGGAGCTACTGTCGTACTTTCTAATTTTTGAAGCCATGTCCTTTTCCCAATCTCGAAACAGGAAATGTGGTAAAAACGATTAAAAACGTCCGTGTATAAATGTGATAGAATGTGATAGACATAGACACTTCAAATGCTGGGAAACTCGCCAGGCAAAATGGCTTGGAAAATAGCCACTAGTATCTAGTATCTAGTAGTATCTGTATCACGAATATCACCAGAATTGAGAATCAACCAACATCACGCTTGAACATCCAATACATGTGTCTCAACATTAGGATCCCCCCCCAAAAAAAATCAACCATTTTTGAACACGTCACATTATACATCTAATTAAATATACATCATTTTTAGTAGGTAAACACCCCCCCCATGGGAGAAACTTAGAAGTCCTTAAGACACCGCCTTTTTTACGGAGGAGAGACGTCGTGAGTTGGCAAATCTCCTGGAGCAACAGGGAACAAGGCGACGTGGGGCAGTTCTTAGGCGCTTCCAAAACAGCGGTTTTAAATCAAAACGAGGGGCTGTTTGGAAACAATTTTTTGAGAAAATTGATATGAGATGAGGTGTTTTATTACGGTATATTTGCAGAATATGTGCAGATGATATACTTCGATATGAAGCTTGAAGCAGTTTGAGATCAATTTGTTTTGAGATCAATGCATTTACTATTCAATACTATGTTTCATACTTCCAGTTGGCGACTCCCAGACTGGAGTTTACCTGAGGCAAAACACGCCGGAAGAAGCTGAACGTTGGGGGTTCCCAAGAAACAGGTTTTTACGCCAAGCGGTTGAGCACCTGGTACGACATGAAGAAGTAGAACATTTACACAATATTTATTCGCGTAAGTTATAAGTAATGAAGGATTGATATGTTATGTTTGTCAGACGATTGTGCCAACTTCGGTATGCAAGACTTTGTTGAAGCACTTAGTTTAGGGAGAGACCCTGTAGACTATAGACTTTTTCGTTTCTTCTAGCAATTCTAAACAGGCATTTGGTGGATTCACATGCAAAGTCCTTACACGAGTGATGGAATGACTCCTGTAGAGTGCTGGCTTATTGGTGAGATTGTAGGTCAACAAACTCTTGTCTAATCAAGATTTATCTGAGGCCAACATTTGATGAAGGAAAACCTCTTGCGACTGGAGGTGAGATATGTCATATGTCATATGTTTTGCGGGTGTTGGATGTTGGGTAATTTGACGGAGTTGCAGTCAGTAGATTTCGAAGATGGGATGAGCATCATGTGATGTTTCAGCGCAGCTAGATTCTTTCTCAGCTCAGTTGATGGCGGGCCGTTGAAGCAGGAGTTGCGCTTTGATCAAATGATCCTCGTGGAGAAGCAGTTTCTTGGCAGCAGCAAGAGTTGAAAGTACCGTGAGGACAAAAAGTCGAGTACAGATATAGAAGGACAAACAATGTGCAACCAGCTCCTGTTGTTGTTGTTGTTGTTGTTGTTGTTGTTGTTGTTGTTGTTGTTGTTGTTGTTGTTGTTGCTGTTGTTGATGATGATGATGATGATGATGATGATGATGATGATGATGATGATGATTATCTATGATGTTGGTTCTTGGAATATCAATGAAATACGATGCTTACCATTATGACATAAATTATGACACCCCTTTGTTTCCAACATAAAACATCTGCCGAACCGCTTCGGTTCAGGCACGAGCTCGTCCCTCCGGAGGATCCAGATCCAGTGGATCCTCCAGCTCTGCCAGCTGAAGAATCCACCAGTTCGAAGGCGGTCGGTGAAGTTGACGTTTTTCCGACCCATGGTTTTTTTCCGGAGAATTAAGATCTTGAAATCGCAAGTTTAGGACATACAGGATGATGGCGGGATCCACAAACAAATTTTGAAAAAAAAAGCCAAGCAAATTAAGCAAGATGAATCCAACATATAGCAAGGACTATGTGTCAAAAAACTTCCAAAGTTCCTCCTTCCAAGGAGGCGCGGCCTGAGCAGTTGGTACCTTTTGGTGAGTATTATCGCCGTCACATCTTGAAAGACTTACCACCCAGGCCTTGCTTTTCTTCGGAAAAAAACTTTTTGGTGTTGGGTTGGCAGTTTTGGCAGTTGGCAGGGTTGGGGCCCAGGGTTGAAGGTTGGGTAGACAGATCATTGAAATATGTCGAAGTAGTATGAAATAGCGGATCATTTCAACTATTAGCAATCAATTTCTTTCCGTTGCTTGGGGATTAGAAGTTCTTTGGTAGCTGAGAGATTCAACACCTTGCCTTGGCACTACCTTTCATGAATCACCGCTCACAATCTTTCTTCACATCATACATAATCCCAAAAAGATAATTCAACTCCACTCTTCAAATCAGATGTTTCATGATTGCCAATGATGAATTGTATATGATATGTTGATTACTACATGTTGTTTCATGTGTTTCTTCCCACAATTTTTCACAATCTCGGGCACATGAACCACCCATAGCTAGGATTCCGGGGATTCCGGGCCTTGCCTTGGTCATCTTTCAAGCGTCCTCTTCGAAGGCTTTACCAGGCCTTCGAGGCCACGCTGCCGGTGCCTTCTTCTTCAGTGCTTTGCCGCGAGGCGGCCTTTGCCGCTTTGGAGGTGCCGGGCCGTTACTCGTGGTTTTTTGATGTTAAGACCGACAATCAGTAGAGCAAATCCGGGGGATGTACGTGTTTCAAAAAAAAAACAGCTGGAATCCAGGTGTGCCATCCATTGAAGATGCGAGATGAGGAGCGGGGTTCAGTGATGCTTAATGGCCTGGTGCCGTTGATTGCAGATGATCTCATCATTTTACGGGAAAATGAATCTAGGCAAAGTATAGTGACCAAACCACCGGTTGGTCACCCCAGATGGTGGTGAAAAGTAAGGGAATCCTTCCCAAAATCCCCTGATCATTCAGGTTTAGCAATTTGCCCAGATGGATGGAAATGGATACAACTGCAGTGTCATAGAGGTTGATGTCCTCACAGGTCCCTTGAATATTTGAAAAGTAGATTTTCAAGTGATGACTTTAGGGGCTTTGCTGGTTTACTCACTGCCTGGGCGTTCTTTTTTGTTACATTTGAAGGGTTTTGTAGACCTAGTGAAAGGGGGCCATTTTAAATAATATATGACACTATGAATTTTTCCCATTTTCCGTAGAGCTTGGTCGCTATCATTGGCTGTTGAGGCTGCTCACAATATGGATGGCATCCTTCCCGAAACAGATGCCATTGGCAAGCACAGAAACATCACACGCATCACAACAAATCCAAAAGAAATTGGCAGTTTTGGTTCAATCCCTTGTTCTGCAGCAAATTGTAGCCGGTACAAACCTGCCTGTTGGTCAGCCCAAAGTCGGTTTTTAGGAATTGTACGTAGTGATTTGGGCAGGTTAATTTGCTAAGGAGATTACCATAAATTGATATAAATTCCCTTCGTAGATAGGCACATCATAGCAAAAATCATGGGTTGATTGGGATAGATTTTTTATTCGAAGGTTGAAAATTCCACCATATACTTCTTCAGCTTGTCCAGTTGCATTTTACCTCGTTAAATCCTCGGTTTTGCTGTTGATGGTTGAGAAATCCGGCGAAAAAACCCACCTGGGATGCTGCTAAAACCGTTGTAAATGATGGGGATGAATTACCAAATAAAAAAGCTAACCAGTTGAGGTTGGGATCCGTTGAAATCCCATTAATTTAGAGGCTTTTTTAGCACCATCCAACCGGTGGTTGGCCTTGGGATTTCTGAACCAGAACCATCCAACAGTATGACAAGATGGGTTCAGAATCCAGGACGGTGACTCCTCCGTGGCGGTCTCAGCCCCCAGCCGCGGAAAACGCCGGGGCACCACCCCCAGCGGTGCCAGCGTCGGGGCATCGGCACGCTCCAGCGATTCGACGGCGGCCACGGTGGAAGGCGAGGTTTTGTGGGGTAACTTCCCCGCAAAAAGGGTTGACTTAAAGATATTTTAGATGATACACCTCCAGAATTTCTGGAACCCCCCCCAACAAAATAAATGTTGCTTGGGTTATAGTATTATTCTTCGATAATTGCTGGGATTTTTGTTCAAATAGGCATGCGCACTGTCCCACCAGCAGTCAATCAAGCCAAAAATAAGGTGACTATCAAGTTCTTTTTTATTCGCGTCCCCAGCAAAATATCTACTGGTCCTAGGCACCTATCATCACCTATCATCACCTATCACTTCGTTATTTTTGATGTGGATATTATATTACATATTATTATGATTCGTATGAGGTAATTTTTTTGGTTTCCAAATCATGAACAAAAAAACGTGTTTTTTTCCACAGATTTTTCGATCCCTCAGGATGCCTCAAGTTTGAAGGGTTTAAGGTTAGGAAATTCCCCTAAGAATGTTACATTTATACCCGGTGGTGGCCAAATTTTCCTCCTGGGAAACTAACATATACACACAGTTGATGGTTCAGAAATCCCAAGGCCAACCACCTGGGAGTGTATAATAAAACCCTGTAAAATAACAGGGAATAAACTACCAACCTCAACTAGGTGTTTCCAAAAATAGAGGTACCCCAAAATGGATGGTTTATAATGGAAAACCCTATTAAAATGGATGATTTGGGGGGAAACCCACTATTTTCGGAAACACCCAACTGGTGATAGCCGGATTTTCATCCATCAACAGTATCACCCCCTTTTGAGTCGATGACTTTCCAGGCGCTTCCAGTGGGCGGAATAGCCATCCATCGGTACCCAAGTTGGTTTTACCGAAGAGGTGCCCAAAAGTTGTTGTGGGAATTGGAGTCGCCAGGGTCCGAATTGATGTCGTAAATATATATGGAGAATGTGTAGATAGTAGCAGTTTTTCAAATTTGTATTTTAAAATGGGTAAGATGGAGAACTAATATGAAATGAAGTCATTTCTTTTGTTTTGTTTGGGAGTTTTGGGTTGGATGAAGTCGTGGAAGGTGGCATTTTTATTCCCTGTGACCATAGTACATATAGTATTCTCAGATTTTAGGAGAACACCGCGAGTGAAGCATGCGAGGCGAATTGATTTCACAGTGATTCCAACTTTTTTTTGAATAGAATGACACTTTCTTTCATGAGCAGTGTCAAAGACAAGGATCGAACTGTTAGCGAGAATTGTCGTTGCCATGATCCTTTTCTTGTTCTTTTTTTGTCGTCATTCTTTTCGCTCATTCCTTTTATAGTTGCATTGCCAAAATGTCAAGAAAAGGATTCCAAAATACTTCACAACAAGAAACAGACAAACATTCCAGAATTGTGTCATTACCTTTTAATTTGACATACAGTTGATGGTTCAGAAATCCCAAACAACCACCTGAGATTTTTAATAAACCCATGTAGATAATGGTATATTTACCATATTGAACTGATTAGCCGTATTTCTTCCATCAACAGTATTTCCTCACATATGTTTGCTAATCCTTCTAAGTCATGTCTTTCAATCCGGAAGCACACCTCCAACCTTCCCAACCCATGCACCCTTCCCAACCTGCATGCCTAGGCATCAAGAAGCTTCAGACTCCGGTCGTCGACCCTTGGTGCCTTGGACGTGGCAAAAAGGTAAAGGTCACCGAGTTTCTCTAAATGACAAATGGTGGTGGTTGATATCTGTCAAAATATCTTGAAATGCTTCAATCCCAGACTGCAAGTTTTCAGGATAGAATGGTTAATGTGTGTGTGTGTGTTATTTAAATGATTAGGTGGTGGTTGATCTTAAGATTCAACTTGGTTAAGACAGATCAAGAGCGTAACATGGTGGTTGATATCTGTCAAAAAGATCTTGATGAAAACACTGAGGAAGGAAGTCATTGACTTTTGAACCGCACCCATGTGTGATGAGGCCAAACTTACAGAAATGAGTTGTGACTTAAACGGTATCCCCAAGCCAAAATGCCAATGGACCAAATATCGATGTAAACGTTGGGATCTTGGAAGAAAATTCCAGCAACATCCTCACAAAATATCTGAATTATGATGGTCATTAGCCATCCTGGATGGCCAACAGGTGGCATCCTAACAGGTCACCAACATGGAGGGTTCAAACAAACTCCAAGGATAGTCGTCAACGAAAGACGCGGGAAGCCTTGGAAAAGCTGACAGCGGTCTACTCGGTACCCTTGGTAGATGTTTTTTTTTTTTTCGCCCCCTAAAAATGGTGGGTTTCCAAGTTTGGAATCTCCGGAATTTTTAGGGGGTCTATGTTCAGGGACTATGTTAGGTTTCAGGAAGGGTACGCTTTTTTGTATGAGTTTTGAGTTTTGATGATGATGATGATGATGATGATGATGATGATGATGATGACGACGACATTTGTCATAGGTGAAATGATTCTGTACATTTAAATCTAAGGGTCGACTTTCACGTTTGACATATAATTCTAAGCAATGGAATGGAAAACTGAAACCTGCAGTTTGTGTTTTTTTGTGAAGGAATGCTTGTGCAATGTGCTTGGTAGGTACCAATTAGCCGTTCGTGTCCATCCTTGTTCAGTGGCAAACGGTCAAGTTCAGGCTGGACATTTAGAGATGTGGATTCGCGCAAAAAAAAAGGTAGCTCCGCTGGAACATATATGTATCATATGTTGCCAAATTGTTGGAAAATCTGGCTGAAATCAGTGTTCTAAATGGATGTATACCTCCAAAAAGGTACATTTTTAAAAACCATGTTTGTGGGATGTTTCGACCAAACTACAGCTGGGACTGTGATAGAATTTTGGGTTTGAAACAAAAAAAACCGTGGTTTTCTTTTCATCGGATGTTTTAAGAGGGCGTTTCTGGTCTGTTTTCTATAGTAAATTGCTTGAACTAAGTCAATTGAATCATCAACCCCTTGGAACTTTAAGTGCGCAAGTACTGGTAGAGGGAAATTGCACCAGACATGACTTGAATTCAGATTTTTGGTGATGGGTTCTTCAATCAACCATCTTGCCACCTCCGGAGGTGCTCCGGCGGACAAGTTGCCTGCGGAAAAGCTTCCTGTGGCCGAGGGAGTGGAGGTTCCAAAACGAAGCCAACGTTGGGAGATCCGAGCTGCAACGGGGTGGGTTTACTTGTAGTTTTTTCCGCAGTTTTACCATAGTTTAAACCCCTGAAGTTTAACAGCAAACGCCCCCTGAAAATAGGCCTAAACGCTCAAAAGGAAAGGAAAGGATTGTCTTCCAAGCATCATTTTTGAAGGCCGGCTATGTTGAAACTTCGGGGGAGTACCATGTTGACATCCATCTTTTACCAATCCAATTTCCACGTCCCAGAGACGCCACCACCCCATTTTCTTCGTGTGCCAGAAGCGTCCGCCCCGGCCGCCCTTGCCGGCACCGCCGAAAGAGCGCTTGGTGAGTAGCCCCAGGTCTCCCCACCGCTGAGCAGCATTGAGCCTATTTGCGGTGGCTGAATGATATCATATCAACAAAAAGTCCAAGGTTGAAATCATTTTTATACGCACGTTTCTTCAATTATCAGTTCGTTTCTGATTGAAAGGAACTTGATTTACAGTACATATCTCTTTTTCTGTAGCTTAACTAGAAAATTGCAAAACATCACCCTTTGGTACTACTAAGACGACATCGCAGTCTTGGTTGTTGAAATGCTGTAAATTCTGGTTGTATCTACACACTTCCATCTATGCAATGTCGTAGACGCATATAATATATAGCGTATGGTCAAGGTAGAGAGGCCACCGTACCGATCTCTGATCTTTTGAGGAGGGTTTTCCCTCAACATCACGCATTTACCATGGTTCTCATTGGGTTTTTTCCCGCTGGCTTCAAGGTGAACAAAGCGACCACAGAAGCAACAAGGCACCAAAGGGAATCGTGTCGTGGCTTCATCCAGGTTTGGTGTAGTTAAGAGACCGAGATGAGGATGGTTGACGGTTGCTCCCATAATTTTTGGTTCAGTGAAAAATGGGTGTATTCTTCAAATATCCCGCCATTTTGTACTAAACATCAGTAAATCCATGATTAAGTGAGACAAAATATGTTTACCATCCAAAAATTTCAGCTCTTCAATCTGTTTTTCAGCTGTTGTGGAAAGTTGCCTCTTTTTTTTTGGTACAGCCATGTCAGGGTAAGGAGTGAACAAGCCTTGGAGAAAGAGCGCACCGTGGCACAACGGAGGCAAGGGGTCGTGGTCGGAATTTGGGGGCCATGCAATCGTCATGTCAGTCACCACCGGTGGGTTTCAGCTGGGGAAAACATAGGGCAGTAGATGGATGGGTTCTGATGGGTTAAACAAATCTCATTTGATGGACTGAAGATATTACACATCCATTTATTGGAACTTATACATATCCACCAAGATGACATAGAGGTGTGGTCTTAGTAATTATGAAAAAATTGCCAACTAGAATGAGCCACCAAGGGGCCTGCCTTAACCCTGTAGCAGTGGGTAAAGAATCTTCATGGAATCCACTGGTTTTCCAGTGTTTAGGCAGGACCTGACGCATATGTACACATATATGATATATGATATATAGCATTTAATTACTATACGTATATAATATACACGTCATTGTTCTTCTAATGGACCATCTTGAGAGGTCTGACCCTTTTAACGACTCCTTGGATACCAACGGATTGAGGCCTGAAGCCAAGTTACAACCTTTAAGCTCCCATCGAAAGAAGGCCCATCGTTGGACGGATGGGAACCCACGTGGTGAGAGATCTGATCCCAAGTTATATGGCCCCGTTGTGATTGAAAAATTGAAATAGAGTAACTTCCCCAAAAAGATTTGGATTTTCAGATTCGCAGTACTTTACTAGGTGGTGGTTTCAAATGTTTTTTGTTTTCACCCCTACCTGGGGATGATTCCCATTTTGACTAATATTTTTCAACTGGGTTGAAACCACCAACTAGTTTATGATGATAGATATTATGATGTTGCACATACATGATGTTGTTCCGAAAAAAGCCCCTTTACCTGGAACTCTTAATTTGCCCTCTATATTCACATGTGAATCCTGTGGAAAGAGACGTTTTTTGTTTGTGCACGAAAGAATGTTCATCAAGGAGTTTCCAGATATCTTATATTGACCTTGTGGCAAAATAATCAACGTCCTCTTATATGCTCAATGGGGAATCCTTACAATTGGTATATAACCCCCTACTATTGGGTTGATGACCGTCCCATACTATATGGAAATGATGGGAGTTTAGACCTGGCACATGTGTTTTTTTGATAAAAATGTTTCGTCATTCTTATATTTTTTATCTATTACACATACCCAACCATGCACAACACACACGCACATACTGTTGATGGAAGAAATCCTGCACCACCTGGGAACAATAAAACCCGGTAAATAATGGAATATAGCTACCAACTGTCAACTGGTGAATCCCGGATTTCAGCCATTCTTGGCGTATGATATGCAACACAGCCTCTCCCAACCAGGCCTTTGGGCCCTCCTTGAAAGATGAGCTTCGCGTGCGAGATGAGTTAGGTACCTTTTCTGGTTTCGGTTTCGGGAGTTCCAAATGGCGTTGTTAGAAAGGTTGGGGGAATGCGAAACGGTATCAACCAGGGATGGAAATAGTGGATAATTTTTAAGATCATAAAGGTATATAATTACATATATTTATATATGTATGCATGTAAGTATTTGCATAAATATAGATGTTACCTTCAATTCGTTCATATAGTCCCACCTTAGCATTTTCGGAAACATCCAATGCACAGTGGGATCAGTCAGATACGAAATGCCTTTTGGTATCACCAAAGATGTAGTTGCTTGATGTCGCTTCTTCATTTTGAAGAGTTTTTCTTCAAAATCAACCATGCAACAACTGTTGTGTTTTTTCTCCAGATGCCTCCTTACCTGTGACACTTATCCCGCAACGCCACTTCGTTCTTTTTCCCAGGAAAGTTGCTATCTTGGAAAATCTGATCGCTATCGTCCGGTGACCCGGCACCAAAAAACATATTCTTCGTGGGTCAAAGGAGGTGATAGGAACCATTTGGTTATTTTTGGGTAATTCCTATGCAACAGAATTGTTTCCTGGATATTTGGATGTGGTTCTACAGCATTTGCTGTTGGTTGATGTCGGTTGCAGCTGGTGATTTTCATCCATTCATCAAGTTATATGCCTTAGGCCTATAATATCCATCACTTTTATGCCGTGCCAGTCTAGCGCTATGTCCATTTTCTCCAAGGACTTGATGGACCATTGTTATGGGGTCTTGGGTTTCCATGACCACTGCAGGAAACCCCCATCTTTTGCGTGATTCCTTGGTCTTGTTGGAAACCATGGAGTAGAAACTAAGTATGAGATGCTTCAGAACCGTGAAGAAGAGGATGTTAGGCCATTTGATATATGCACATTGAGATCAACAGTTTTGAATACCGATGGTTTGGACATATTTTGCAAGTGGAGGTCCAAGGGCTTGATGACGGAAACAAGACAAATTAAAAGATCCTGCAGAAGAGATACATATATGGGTGTTTCCGTAAAGGGTGGTACCCCCAAAACACCCCAAAATGATCATTTTTAGTAGGAAAACCCATGGTTGTTGGGTACCACCATTTTTGGAAACACCCATATAGACTTCAACTGTTTTTCTGTTTTTTTAAATATTTTGCACAGCCCTTTAGAGATGATACTATTGATGGTTCAGAAATCCGGCATCCACCAGTTGAGGTTGGTAGTTTATCCCATTATTTTAAAGGTTGCTAATACATCCAACCGGTGGTTTTCTCGCCGGATTTCAGCCTTCTATGGGACAACTGAAAGAGCTGGTATCTGCATCACAGGCTTCGGTGCTGAATGTGAGGATCAAAGGAAGCTGGATCCAAAAGGCTAATCCGAACTTTCAGATTGGAAAGCTGTGAAAGATTCAGGTTTGCAAATGAAAATCAAAGTGGTTGCATTATGTTACACTACAAAAAAACAAAGAATACATCCATTTGTTTCGCGTATGTTTCTAATTCTGACGTTTCCAACGTGTGTTTGCTTGGTAGAATTTGGATCAGAAAAAAACTATAGGCAATCAGAGAGCTCCCAGTTTGCTGGGTCTGGCTGGGTTGTCGGCAGCAACTTCCATGGTCACAACGCCACGCAAAAATATTCAGTGATCCAGGTTTTTGTTGTGAAATTCGGGAGATCCAAATTTCCCCAGCGTTTTTCTGTTGAAAGAACAGCAGTATTAAGCATGAAGTTTCCAGCAGTTGGTGGTGATCATGGCGGCAACAAATTCTTTTCTTTGGCTGCGATGCCCGCAGAAGCAGAAATTTATCGCAGGCATTGAATAAGCCCATTAGACGTCACTGCAAGTTCTCTCTAAGAGAGATTCTTGTCCAAGTGCTTTGTATCATTCATTTTCAGGACCAAAAATCATACGCCATACGCGACAGAGAGTGAAACTCATTGCATTGCAAACGAGATGATTTTCTTGTAGGTAAAAATGACACGGATACCTTGGAACATCACGAAAGATCTTGCTCCAAGCAGTAGATTGTTTGACCACAATTTGGAGCTACTCTCAGTGATATTTTGGGGGCGCAGCCCCAAGGTGAGATGTGTTTTTTTTTGGTGACCCTGGACATAAATTTGGGACAAAGATTTGGATCGGGCAAGTGATGGATTGCCAATTGCCTCGGGTTCAAGGAGGCAAAGTCCTTCCTTCCAAGTTACCTCCAACATTCCACTGGTGGACTCTCAGGAAGTTAAGCAAAAAGACATCTTAGTGCAATCCCACTTCAAATGTTCAACGTCTTTTCAAATTACATTTCAAAAACACAAGGAAACTTTGTTGATCAGTGTGACATTCATGTGTATATATATATATATATACATGTATGTAGCATTCATGTACCCAAAACAAGCCAAGGAAGATATGTCAGGGGATTTTTTCTTGCTTTGGTCACATGTTTCACTTCCTACACTCCCATGGCGGATCCGCTCCCGCCGCCGGCACCGCCACCCGAACCATCGATACTGCATGGTGCTGGCATGTGGTCATGCTGCGCTGCTGGGGATGTGACGTGGTGAACATTTGGGAGGTCCTTGGGGAAGTTGGAAACAAATTCGATCAAACCAAGGATCTTTTGGAAAAGAAGTTTGCACAAAAAGACTCAAAAAAAACATTACCAGGGATGATGTGAGGAAATCAAGTGTGATAGGATTTGTTTACATTTCATACAGATATACTATGAATTACTCTTCATCCAACACGGATTCCAAAGTTCAGTGTTCTGTCAACCTTCCCACATCCTTACATGAATTTGATTGATTTTCCAGCAGTTTTTGCAGGTCTTCCTATTGAATTTGCCACCTTTTCAAAATTTTAAGGATGGCTTCATCTATTGCCTCCCCAGCAATGCTCGGCAGATCTTACGCCTCGGCAGTTCAGATTCCGAAGCTGCGGAACTTTGGGGACCTGACTTTGGTGAAGAAACCTGGAAATGGACAGTGGCGGTGATTGGCCCAGAGGGTGCTATTTGGGGCATACCAGGTGTCTTGGTGATCAAGGGAAGTTTGATTCAGATGATAGATGATGAAAGATGGCCGTTTTTTTTTTGTGGGTGGGGGGGGTGATGGTGAGGATTGTGGGTGAGGATGATGGGGGTGAAGATTTCCCGATGCCATTTAGATAGTGACCTGAGGTAATGAAAAAAAACGCCAAAAACTATAGGAATCCACCAAGCAGAAGCAGCGATGTCACTTTTGGAGGATTTTGTTTTGAGACTGGACGTGCCTAGTTTTTGATGTACTAAATTAGGTTGAAGTGCCTCAAGTCTTTGTTAAACTGGGATGGAAAATCCATAGAGCTTTCAACAATTCATCTTATGTCCAAGAGGTGTTCCCCAAATTTTTTGGGTCGCAGCTGGGGTGAGGCTATCTCTGCAGGTTGAACCCCCAATTCGTGAGGAAGTCTCATCGGGAAGCTAACTCAAACGGTACACGTCGGGAAGTATATGTCGTAAGATATATTAAATTCTAATGTTTGATCATATTCACAATCAAATTGTGAATATGATCACGATACCGATACCGTCGATGGAAGAAATCCTGCAACCACCTGGGATAGATAAAACATTGTAAATAATGGGATATAGCCTACGAACCTCAACTGGTTAGCAGGAGTTCTCCCATCAACACTGTGTCAGTCATGTATTTAATTGATGAACCCTCCTCAAAGGCAATGCACCTCGCATCTTGTGCATCGCCAATGGTCGAGTTGAGTTTGTTGCTGGGTCGTTCAAGATGGGAGGGGACCCAGCTATTCCCCGCGAACGTTGAAGAAGAAGAGTTTAAGAAGGGGTTATTATCCTAAGATGCTATCCTTAAACAAAGTGATGATTTATCTTTAGAATTATTTTTCGTTCCGAAAATTTAGGGAAGACTTTGGGATGTGTGATGATTTTTCAAGTTCGAAATCACCACTACTATTGGATCATGCTTAGTTTTTTTTGTGTGATGGCTAGTATCCCGTTGGGATGGAGAACTAAATGACCATCCCCATGACCAACTTTGATTTTGGAGATGGACCTGAAAATTTCAACCAATTTCAACATGCTCTGAATCTTCAGAATGGACCCCCGTAAAACTAACGGCTGGAACCACGCAAAAATGTGCGGTTTGGGTTATGTGTTTTTCCTTTTCCAAGGGTGAAAACATCAGACAAACATGTTTAGTTTTCCAGGCTTTCGATGTCCCATTCACACCCTGGTTTTCATCTTCATTTTGATCTTAAGACCCGCAATATTTCAAGTCAAATTTCAATTCCACTGGATCGTTGGGAAGTTCGGAACATCATCCCACCTACAAGCTGCAGGAAATTTTCCCGTCCGTTTTTGTAATCCGAGGTTGGACCTCCCATGGAAGGAACCCACAAGTGGCATGCGGCTGTACTGGCTCCCGATGGCTGCTACTTGACAGACGGGTTGGTCATCGGGGTGAAACGTGGAATGTTG
Organism: Breviolum minutum Mf 1.05b.01; assembly: GCA_000507305.1. Taxonomy (NCBI): domain Eukaryota; class Dinophyceae; order Suessiales; family Symbiodiniaceae; genus Breviolum; species Breviolum minutum. The sequence goes on from DF240435.1 coordinate 57,951, forward strand.
GGGGAGATGATTTTTGAGACTATAGTTAATGCCTGTTTTTTCCTTTGGGAGCATTTCAAATTTACCCAAAAATTAGATGTTATACTCGTACAGTTATATACTGTAATACAATATTTCCTGGGTTACTATTTGAGGATTTTTTTTGTATATATTTGTTGGAAACAACTTCATGATGATACTCCCATCCGCCTGCCACCTGTGAAAATCTCCAGGTATCTATGCTCCACCCTGCGATGGGGGCCAGGTCTTACGAATCTCGACGGATGTTTCATCGTGGGCAAATGTGAAGGTTTAGTGCTTTGGGATTCCCCGATCTTCAAAGATTATTAAACCCCGGAAGATTAACATGGAACCTGAACATGATGGTTTGGAAGATGATTTTCCTTTTCAATTGGGTGATTTTTAGGTTCCATGTTAATCTTCCGGGGTGTAATCATCCTGGTGGTGACTGGAATCCTGGGTGGTGTAGAAATAGATCCAATAAACATAAGATTATGAAATTCACCGGGTGTTTTGTTCAGCATCTTCAAGTGGTGCAGGGTGTTTCTTCAACAGAATCCAGCCTAAATAACGATATTTTTCCCAGAAAAAGCTAGAGTTTCAGGTGGTTGCCGGGTGACATATCTCATTTCACCCAGAAATATCCGCTCTGCCATGTTTCAACCAGACCGCAAAAATTCCAGATTCTTCCTATACCTCTTACATCTTTGCAAACTTAGCAAAAGTCATATACCTATAGATCATGATCTCAATATATTGAGATATTGGTTTTGCATTCATGGTTTTCCAGACCATTTGGGGGTTTTCATTTTTAAACGATCACCATTAAAAAACTTTCCTCCGAGGCATCGACTGTGGTCGACGCTATGTCTCCTTATTGGGTCCGATCATGGGTGGGGCAGGCAAGTATTGCGCATGTGCGGTCGCAGCTAATGGGCAACTTGGGTGAAAAGAGGTGGCCGAACAAATCCCCGCATTTTCATGGGATGATTCGACCAGGCGCAGCTTTTTGGAGGAAGTGGTGGTTAGACACTTTGGTTGAACATAAAAACAATCACGCTATTGGTTGACTCGTTTTTTGGAAGCGAAAAGGGAAATCTCACAACTCTTCGCATCTTCCGTGATATTAGATCATCCTTCCCAGATGCTGATTGTGGCTCAGGTATGTTTACTGCCCTCCAAACCATGCCGCGGGCGTACTGCGCATTTCTCCAACTACCAAACAGGTGGAGCTCATAGGCATCGGCCGAAGCATGGTGACGAATGGGGTGAGTTGTTTGTTTCATTGAGATGAGAATATGAAGGATATTTACATTAAGTGGCTGGTGCTTAGTGATGAGCACAATTGCGAAGGATGGTCATTTTCCCAACGAACTACTACATGACGAGCAAATGAGGAATTGGTTTGGGGTACCAGCCAATTAAAAACACTTGAGAAGAACACTTAAAACATAACCTAGGTGGTGGTTTGAAAGATTTTTTATTTTCGCCCCTATTTGGGCAAGATTTCCAATTTGACTAATATTTCTCAAGTGCGTTGAAACCACCAACCAGATAATGTGTTTTTTTAGGTTTAAGGAACAAGACTTTTGAGGTGTTGTTCCCTTACGTCTGCCATATATCCATATTTGCTTAAAAGCCATGATGGCAAGGTTGGTGAGTGGAAGGGGTCCCAAAAAAAGGATGAGTTTTAGGGACTCAGGTGTTGAAACGCAACATTTTGGTTGTTTGGGTCAGATTATAGGGATTTATATACTACCCAGTTATCTAAGGATTATAATAATTTTTTCCAAGAATTATAAACCCACCAGTACAAAAGGATGGCATATTCCTCAACATATACCAGTTATAAAATGGAGTATAACCATACTTAGATATGTAGTTATAAGCAGTTATAAATACCAGTTATAAATAGAGTATATCGCTCAAGTCGTCACCCTCAGACCTCGGCCTTTGTCGAAAATCGTGGTTCAAGGCCCTGATCTTCGCTTCGGCGGTGGTGGAGGATACGTGGCAGCCGTAACGGGAGCCGATGGCAACGTCTACTGCCCACCCTTCAGTGCCACACGCGTCTTGCGGATCAGTGACTGGGCAACCAGGATTCCATGATGGTATATGGATGTTTCCAAAAATAGGGGGAAAACCCCAAAATGGATGGTTTATAATGGAAAGCCTTATTAAAATGGATGATTTGGGGGTGTTTCCTATTTTTGGAAACACCCATATAAGAGGTAGCTAAGATTCTCCGCAAAAATTTTGGATGATTCTGCTTTCTGGCCATTCTTGTTCTTCCTATGGTAGTTGCACTTCGACATGATTCTTAGATTGAAAAGTTGTTGAGATGTGGAGTTTTAGTCTCATAGAAAAAGGCAAGATCCGGAAACCAACCCTGGAAGTCTGGCGGGGAATTTGTTTGGTTTGCGACTTCATATGAGCGCATATCGCCTGTGACCTCACTGGAGGCCTCCAACTAAATTTTGGTTTGGCAAGAAATACCTCCATGGATGTGCCATCAGGTTCAAGGAAAAAAAGACCACTTACAGTTGCAACAATTGATTTTATGTTGGATTTTGTTTCTCGTATTTCTTTTAAATAGGCAGTTTTTTTTGCTAAAGTGTATCCTTAGTTGGGAGTTGGGTCTTGCTAGGCTACAACTTCGCCGGGCTAACAATTAGCGTTACAACAGGTGATATATGGTCATGTTGACACTGGACAGCACGAAATCAACATGGGACAATGCATTGCTTGAAGGATCATTCCAACTATATTAACTCTAATTTATAATTTGTTTATATAGCTCCTATCCTTCCATCAATTCTTTATTTAAGCCTCCAATCCTCAAAATCCTCGTAATTTCGGATAGCGTCTCGCGATTTTTTTTTGTGTATGTTCTTTCCAAAAAAGGACATTTATCTGCCATTAGAGTGGAGTAAAGACAGGTTCGCAATGACAGGTTCACCACCATTCCTCACCATCACCCACCCACCCACCCACCCACCCCCATTATAACTTATAATTAACCTCTATCTAAATAGCCTTGTATATAAATGGGTAACTAGATTTTTGTTCACCCCGAAAAAAAATGAAGTTATATAACCAACCCTACTTGTAAACTTGGGTATTTGTTTGGGGCTCCTCCCCTAGGCGATCCGGAGGTCGATTTGGTGGGTCCTGAGATGGATTGGATGGCACATCAATGGCGAAGTGCCATGTTGGCATCTGATGGATGTATCTATGCCGTACCATGTAATGCTAGTAGGTGCGCCATGGTTTGGTTGAGAGGGTTTTCCCAACTACTGGGGGAATCCGGTCGTCATGAAGGTTGAATGGATTGGAAATTGGTAGATTACTAGTAGAAGTTTACACATCAGACCTCAAAATGTTTTTGGACATCAGGTCACAAGGTAAAGAAACGCCAAGACAAAGAAATGAAGCACCTAGCAAAGAAACATCAATGCAAATACTTGTGAAAGTTCATGAACATCCTACCTGTGTATAATATGATTGACATCGCATTTTTCCTTAGTCCAGCTAACCCGACCAGATTATCGTCGCCTTGTTCTCCCCCTTTTTCCCCTCAAGGACCAAAAATTCTCACCTTCCCTTCCCTACCTTCCAAGACGCGACGGCTCCGAAGCCGCGAACCGACCGCCAGGGTCTTGAAGATCAACATCATAGGCGAAGTGTCCTTAGTTGGACCTGAATTTCCATGTTCACCAGCACCAGAAGGCATTGAGAAGTGGAGAAGTTGCTGTGAAGTTGATGGAACCTTTGGGGAAGATGGGTTTTGATGGGACTCTGAGGGATTTGGACCGGCTTGATTTTTTATTGCTACCTTTTTAACCGATCATATAGTCTATAAGTTCAACAACTGCTTTTGAAGTCAGTAGTAATAGTAAAACTCTCAGTTTTTTTCTTTTAAGATTGATGATAACGTTATCATCCGCCAAATGTGATGATGGCTGCCTTTAGTTGTTGGCTTCGAACGAAGACGTCTTCGTTGGGCGTCCACGATTCTGAGTGACATGAAACAACGCATTTAAGGCTTGAACAGATGTAAATGTTCAGAAGCAAACTGCTTGCATACCATGTCCCCAACTCAAAATGGACTCTCAAGTTTAGATTGAACTTGTTGTTGGACACCCTGGGTTTTGCAACACAGAAAGAACAAATCAAATGGATCTTTGATGTTTCATTGGAAATATTTTGACTCACGACCTGTTGACTTTAGATGTTTTGAAAGTTGCAGGAGTGGAGTTGTTGTACACGGAACATGCGGTATGGATTTATCGTTGTGATTCCCAATTATCTACTAAAAGAGCCAAATGTCCATTTTCAGGTTTGAAACCCCTGTGCCTATGATAGTACATGAGGGTTTGCAACCCTCAACTTCGGGGATTTGTGTGGTTTTTTCTTTCTATGGAAGGGTTCTCAGATAGTATGCGGGGGGTGTTTCCGTGATTCCTATCTACTTCTTGAATGAACATTCCATAGTTGAGGGCATACTTTCCGAAAAAAAGGTTGAAACACAGAAAACCAAGGATGTGTTTATGCCATCCCATCTCATGCCAAGTCGGACCCTCAGTGCTGCAGGGGATTTAGGATACTTGGGTTATTACCCACATGGAAATGCAAGATATTAGGATTTTTCAGAATCTGGTGATCATATAAGTGTAATTGTATAAATATATATATATAAATATATATACTGCCACTATACATGTATACCTGTATACCTGTATACATATTCAATGTATATAATATGCAACCCCCAATTGGGATCTTCAAACAAATCTCCATCCACCATTAAGGCAGCTCTTGCGCATCAAGACGGGAGCTGCAGCCTTGGAGTCTTTGACCTTTGCCGATTTGGAAGCGCAGAAGTTCGCGGACTCCGTGGAGGAGGTACCGCACCGAAGTGTCCGTCCCCCGTCGTTCGGGTTTTCCAGGTGGATGGCGTTTGGATGAATTTTTTTTCAATGAGGCCTCGGTAAAAGGGACAATTTAATGGTGGAGTTTTTATACTTCCGTTATGAAAAAAACTCATGAAAGTTGCATTGGATTTTTTTGTGGGGGGCGAGCAAGTCATGGGGTTTGGGGATGTTGATTAATGATGAGGATAACTAGATACCAAGAATGTTGCTAACTATGTCAGCTGCCAGCGTTTTTGTACTGAATTGGGATGCCTTGGAGCACCTAGGTGTTGTGTAGCTGGGTTCGTAGCTGTTTGTTTTTCTCAGAATATCAACAATTTGGATCAATTTGGTTGTTTATGCAAACCATACGATTTCAAAACATATCAACCATATGATATGAGACAAATCATGGCTAGCCGGCTAGCCTAGCGGTTCCTGGCCTTCCGTCATTTCCTCCCTCAGCGGTTTTCAGGAGATGCGTTTGAGGGCAGAGGCAGCAGCAAAACCTCAGGTTCGTGATGAAAATCTGGAAGTATTTCTGCAATGCCACATCAAACCCCCATGAAATAGCCAGCCGGCCTTGTTAAGGGGATTATTAAGGGATGATGGTAGGGTATTATACGCCCTTTCTAAGGCCATTATTTCCTTGGGGGGGAGTGGCATTGGGGGGGTGGGACCCTTAGACTTTTATGAAACCATATGTTGAGTTTTTTCCTGCGGGCCCCGAGGGTAGGTCCGTGGACAAATAATGACACTCAACGATGGTTTCGTAACCAAATTGTGTATATGACAAAGACGGGAACACTGTTGATGGAAGAAATCCTGCATCACCTGGGATGTCTAAAACCATGCAATATTGGGAATAAACTACTAACTACTTATCAATGGTGCAGGATTTCTTCCATCAACGGTAGCATTCCGTTTTCTAAACATTGCTTGAGTCAAGAACAAGCTTTACAAGGCAAAACACACCACACCCTCGAATTTGCAGATTCTCAGGACGCGGGGAGTTCACAGGAAGAAGAGGACGATGATGATGATGCTTCGGCTTGTAAATGATTGGCCATATGTGCTGGGGTCCAAAATCCCATTATTTCATATTATTTCCAAAAATAAATATCAATAGCGGAGAGTCATCACCCCAATGAAAGGGGTTTATATACCCATTACAAGGATTCCTATTAAAGGTGGGATGACCATCCCCAATATATGGAGTTTAGACATTGGCACATGTAGGGATGTGTCGTCTCAAAAGTAAGGACGTCAAAATCCTACAAGGTTTGTGAAGGAAGCAACTTCTGAGGGCTCAGATGGGCTAATCTTGATACGCTCATCGGTAGAAACCTGCACATGTTGAGTCTAAGATGATATTGTCTGATAAAGCGCTAAGGTGTGTAGAAAAACGAGCAACCCAGTGGTTTGTTTGGCCCACGGTGCCCTTTTTTTCAACTCTTGCCGCTGAGGAAGAGAATAGCGACATCGAAGATGTGGAAGATTGGCCCGAGGAGGTGGGGCAACTTGGAGGAATGATCCCTGAAGGAACGATCACATGGGCCCCCTAGGGCATTTTTGAAGATGAGTTTCCTTTTTCTTAAGGGTGGGATATGTTAGTTTCCTGGAGGGGGGGAAAAGCACTTTGCCACGTCATGCTGTGTCAGGAATGCGACGGCGTGTCGCTCTGTGGACCTTTCTTGGGACAAAGATGGACCCGAAAAAATAAGTTTCGTGCAGCTTTGGCAGGACAGATTTTTTTTTGGGGATGTTGTTGCATAGAGTGATTCAAGGGGTCTTGGAGACTAAAAAAAGATCACATATATTTGGATTCCGGCAACTCATCATCATCCAAACAGAATTGTGGCACTTTTTAAAAGGGTTTTCCACAACATCAAATCCTCACAGCAAACAGGTTCTCCTCAAACTTGAATTTCACCAAGATCTTCTATTACTAGGTGGTTGTTTCAAATATTTTTTATTTTCACCCCTACTTGGGGAAGATTTCCATTTTGACTAATATTTTTCAAAGGGGTTGGAACCACCAACTAGATTAGTTTCGTGGCTTTTTGGGTTGCCTTTCTTTGGACCAAAAAAAACGCCACGCCGAGTTTTTTTCCGGACGCAACAGGACCGAGCTCTGGCATGTTGGTGGTACCTCAGCGGTCCAACTTTCTTGCAATTGATAGACGTTAAGGTGGCAAAAATTGGACCACCATTTTCCAAAGAGCTCAATGTTATTCCCAACAAAAATGATCCATGTATGTAAATTGGAACCATAGCAGCTGAAACAAGATATGATATCTGAAGCTTTATTTGTGGTAAAACGTAAGCTTTTCATGATGGACCACATTTTTTTTAGAGGCTCCAATTCCATGTCATAAAGGCTTCCACCACGGTGATCCAGTTGAATCGCGTTGAATCATTTCCCAAGGCGCCACCGTATCATTGTGGTCAGTTGCTTATGGTGCAATGTAGTGACTCAACTGCACTTGGTTGGAGAAGAGATTTGAATTTTGGAAAGAATCTTTTACCAACGACTGTCAGGCTTTTTTGTATGATTTGAGTGTGTGTTGTTTTCTTGTATGTGTTTGTTTTTCAGCATTGTTTCATGATTTCATGGTATGGTTTTTCGTGACATCTTCGACAGATTTCTGAGTTTTAGGATTGATGTTTGTTTTTTGCATCACTCTTTTTTTGACGTTGTTTTGGAGTGTTTTTTTGAAAAACACAAGGTATACGGTATACGGTATATTATCATCATCCATGATGAAAATGACAAAAAAGCACAGGAATCCTTTGAGATTTCAAGTCTTTTGGGGGACATCACCTGGACCATCTGGACATGAGACATGTATGTTTTCCTGGCCGAAAAAATATCTCCCGCGAGTCTTTTTGTGGTTGAAACACCATTGGTTTATTCAAGTTTATTCTTTAGGAAATCAAACATTTCCCGAAGCAAGATTGCTTTGAATATTTTTGTGTTGCGTAACATTTAAATGGAAATATACATATAGAACAATGTGATTATTTGTATATAGATCATGTAGTTATGGATCTCCTAAATACTCACAGTGAGAGAAGGGTGTTTCCAAAAATAGGGGTACCACAAAATGGATGGTTTATACTGGAAAACCCTATTAAAGTCGATGATTTGGGGGTACCACTATTTTCGGAAACATCCAGAACCATCCACAACAACACAATCAATGTCATGAATTTCCTCCATCCATCGGCTTTTATCCCTCCCAAAATTCCCCTGAGGAGCCCAAGAGGAGCTGGAAGTGCAGCTCATGGGTGATGCACCACCCAAACCACCAAAGTTGGGGGCCTCAGCCCAGCAATGTCAACCCGGGTTGGTATGGCTGGTGGAGCTTTTTTTTTAAATCCCTGGGAGGGTTTATTTTTGAAGGGGTTGAAGTTGATAGAAGATATGGAAGATATGTTGTAGATATTTGGGATTGAAGGTAGAGCTTTCATAAACATATATGAAACAACGTGTTTTTTTTGATATTTGCAATACATGAAGGCAAAACAAAAAGATATCAGGAAACCCAAATTTCTCATAGAGATTGCGGCACTTGCAAGTGTTTTTGGCGAAATCTTAATCTCATCTCAATGCTATGCAGCGAATCAAAGACCTCCGTTCCAATCCTCCCCATATCCCATCATCGTCCCCAGTTGTCGAGGAAAGTCTTTATTCCACTTCCGGATGAGGACCCAGAAACTTCAGTTGAAATGGTGGCTTCAACATTGAGTCGAATATTTTTGTTGTCAATGGAAAGGATAGACAACCGGTTTCAGGGAGGTGAAAAAAGGTGACATCGATGAGTTGCATGAAATTTCTCTACATGTCATTGCAGGGTTGAATGCTCTGACAGGATGAGTGAGAGGATTTATGCCACATTATGGATGTTGTTTTTGTCGCAGGGTGTGCCCCTGCTTGACGAAAACAACATTTTCTTGAAATGTGAGTTAGATAGTTGTGAACATTCCACGAATATGATTACCCGACTGATGACCCGTTGCCGGTGTCTTTTCACTTTTCGTAGCTCCCAAAAGACTTTTGGAAATGTAGGAAAAAATGCCACCAGAAAGTCTGCGCAAGATGCGTGGATGGGATGGCGACCAAAAGGTGTGCAAAAAAAAATCGGCGGAACCAAGGGGTTGGCGTTGCAGTGATACAACGTGACCTGCTGTGCTTGCTTCACCGCGTTTTTGGATAGCATGGCTTGGCTTCAGAGAACGAAAGATAACATGCAACGGTGATAGCGAAAAGACCAGCATGTTTGAACACAAAGTTGCACATATTTAGAGTAGATTCTGCAAAGCAACCCTGAATTTCCCTCGAAGGAAATGAAGTTATCTTTGCACATTTCTCCATCATAATATTATATTACGACACTAGTATGATTATGTCAACATCCAATCAACGAGCAAGTAACATGTTCAAATCATCACAAGAACCCAACACAAATAAAAAGAACAAGCAACGACACAATGTACCCTTTAACAAAATACAACCACCAATCAATATACCATTTAACTTAGGTTGAGAATTCAAAAAAAATGTTTCAACTTATGAGGTGTATCGACAATCGTCGACTATTTGCATTGAAGGCTGGCAGCCAAGAATACACTCACACGGGCCTGAAGATCCCTTAAGAACTGATGACCAACGATGACCAACAAAAAAACAATCATCTCAAACATCATCAATAGTGCATCTACCACCCTTGAAAACATATTACTATTACAGTATATCCCTTGAACATTGACGCTGCTTGGAAGGATGATTCATTTCCTTGAAAAAGAGATGGTCCATCTACCGCCATCAGATTCCACCATCGCTCGGAACCCATCAGCTTCGCGATGTCCGACCCTTGGACCGCTTCGCAACGGAACGAGCTGGCGGCCTTGTGTGCTGCTGCGGGCTTCGCCTTCAGCCACCTGAACGGCCATTTCGCGATTTTCGTGGAGTGGTAGGGGAAATTTAGGGGACAAGGGGCATTAACAAAAACATATGATGATGATATTTCAGTAGGTAATTATGTTTTTTTTTCCTAGACTAGACTTTATGGATGTGCCCATTTGATGGATGTGATGGATGTGCCCATTTTAGAATTTTGGAATTGATGGTAATATGACCATTTGATATTCTGTTTTTTTTTTGGAGCATCCTTGAAGGCTTGATTTTTGGTCAAGGTTTGAAGGTTAAGAGTAGATCCCAAAATGGCCATGCTTGGGTTGCATGTACAGGTGCAAGCAGGAATCATGTGGTTCGGGGGGAAGGTTCTAAGGCATTTATAATTCCAAAGCACCAACAATTTCCTGTGTGTTTCTGAACAATGTTCCTATTGTCTATATATATGATATTTTATAATTGAATTCATTATCTTTTCTAGGAGACTTTGTTTTTTTCTTGTTTTTCCCCCCAAACAAAAACATCTCTGATGTTATGGTTCTCGTTTTGCTACTTTACCGCGAGGTATCCAAGGGAAAGTTTGCGATCAATCTGTGAGGGTTGTTTTTGTGTTGATGTTTTTCCCCCTTTTTTGATTTCCAGAGGAAAAAGGCTTGTTTGTACGTAACAGTCTTGGAGGTATCCCATCAATTTTGAATCAATTTTCCACTTTTCAACCAGTGGATTGTGGAAGGAAGGGATTCCGAATTGATGTATATAATCATCCATAGAATTGATCCAGGTTTCAGGTGTTCTGTGAGTTTCAGATTGATCCAAATGGGGATTTTCGTCACCCTGAGGTTTTCGTTCTGTGCAAAGTTTGGCCTTGTTGGATTTGACACGAGATCAGAAGATGGATGTGAACATGGAGGATGTGGGATCTCTTAACGCTAAAGGTGCCTCCAAACATTCTTGGGATGTCAGTGGGCATCAAGAGTTACAGGAGGGCTAGAGTTACTAGGTATGTTCATGGGGTTTTTGAGTTGTTTGTAAATAGCCGAAGTAAGAAGTGATAACTTGTAGACAGAACAAGCTGGAAAGTGGAGACAGAGCACAACGACTATGAGATATACCATCCTGAAGAAAGTTGACATTGCCGAACTCTAAGCATCCTTCAAATTCCTGAACAACTTCACTGTGCAAAGGGTTGTTTTGGCGTCATCTATTCTTTTCTTTACTTACCTCATAGAATCTTGTATTTTCACAAACTATGTATAAATTGTATATGCAGGTGTTTTGATACTTTGGCGGTAAACAACAAGCTTCATTCTATGATAGCACACCAGAAGTCTTTTGTTTGGAAAGCACATTTTTGTCTGGATCCCCATGCCACATAGGTATCCATGATCATTACTTAAATTCCATTCGTAATAAAACATGGGGGCAGTACAGCATCAACAACTTCTCTTATGCTAATATTGCTGCACCCATAGTCCTTAGTCCTTAGCTTTTTCTTTGCCCAGCCACCAGCTTTGCCAGGGCAATTTGCTTATGCCCTGGGCAAATTGTTGGGTGGTCCTATGGTGGATTCCTTGGGAGGAACAACCTCATTGCTGGGTATCCTTTTGTTCCTCGACCTTTTTTTGGATAGGAATGGTTTCTGCCATGTGACACGAAGGTTGGCGAGTCAGCCTTTTCTGTTTCTTCCGATTCGCTCGTGACTTCCTTGGAAATTTTTTTCAAGGTTGGTTTTTCAGTCTCAACATCTTTTTTGCAACAACACTTCCGCTGCACCAAAAAAGTCCACCATTTCCAACCATTTCCAAACTTTCACCATTTTTGTCGCATTTTTTTTTGTTGGGTGTCTTCGAGTCTATCTTACCTACTTGGATGTTCCAGTAAGTTAGTAAAAGGTTAATAAGTGGGCTATATCAGCCACTATACCTCATTCATCCTCATTCATAAGTAGGTTACAACTAACCCATTGATCCTAACCATTTACTGTACCAACTTCCTGAGACATGCAAGTAGCCACTGGCCACCTTTTTCGGTGATGGACTCCTTGTTTTCATCGGAAGGTTACTATCCGGCAGCTTCACCTCTATGGCAGGATGTTTTTCGAAGGCAGATGGACATCTCATGATGTCCTTTGCCATGTCCAGGTGCCCATTTTCAAGGCAAAAACAAAAAGTCTGTAAATAGAAAGATGCAGCTAAAAATTGGCAGGAGCCATGAAGCAGTTGGCAGGAGCCATTTTTCCATGATTATTGTCATTTTTAAGTTCAAAAAGATTATAGTCAATCGGATCCTCCATTGTTCCCTCCAGTTCCATTTTTCAGTTCCATGACTATGGGAGGAAGGATGTCGGAATAATATTCACGTAGTTTGAAAAGAGGTTTTTATAGAGGTAGCGCCAGTTCAGGAAGATGAAAGACGGCTGCCAAAAAATCATCCCAAAGTTGTAAGACTAGGTGGTGGTTTCAAACATTTTTATTTTTCACCCCCATTTGGGGAGATGATCCAATTTGACTCATATTTTTCAAAGGGGTTGAAACCACCAACCAAAAGGTTGATAAAAACCACAGCTTGTCAGATCCATCTCCCAGGTGCGCCACCGCCGCCGTTTGGACCAGTGCCGCCGTTGCCTTGCGCAGCTCGTCGCTGGGCGGAAGTGGCAGTTTGGCGCAGGTGCCACGAAAAACCACATGGCCGTTTTTTTTGGACGAAAACACAGGGGGGATTTTTTAATGGACTTTATTTGTAATAAAGCATGATATGAAGCAATATTGATAAATCATGATACATCACACCTCCCAACTAGATTAAGTACTATGGATATGTTTATTAGTAAGATTTAAAGTTTAGAAGACACACGTTGGGATTTTTCTTGCTGCAGCCAGTCCCGAGACGGTTTTTGGTAGAGTGACACTGGGTATTAAATGTGAGTCTCAGACAGTTTTTTGTTGGGTTCCATTCCGAATTTGGGGTTTGAATTTGGAAAGTATGAGAGGACGATTTCCCGAGGGCTGGTACCAAAGTTTAATATTTTGGGATTTGTTTTCATTTGGGATGATGTTGGAACCCAAAAATTTGAGACAAGGCTAGTTTTCTTGAAGCACTCCCCTTTTTTTTCTGAACTATGGTTGCCTCTTTCAGAATTTTGTGCTCAAAGTGATTGAAAAAACGCAACATGGAAAAAATGCAACATGTGTGTTTCCATTAACATTGAAAATCATAGTACTACTACATATTACATACTGTTGATGGTTCAGAAATCCGGCCACATTAACCAGTTGAGGTTGGGATCCGTTTTATCTACCATGATTTACGAGGTTTTTAGCACCATCCAACCGGTGGTTGGCCTTGGCCTCGGGATTTCTGCCTGTGGGAGGCTCTGAGCCTCGGGCAAGTGGCCATGCGCCTCGGTGCATCGTTGGGCTCCGTCTTGGGTGGCTTCTTGCCCCTTGGCCCGCGGTTGGTGTCGTTGGAAGATGTTGGACGTTTTTTTTCTTTAGATGGTAAATTTGGGTGTGAAGGAAGTGTTTGATGATGATGATGATGATGATGATGATGATGATGATGGAAAGTTCTTATCATTTTCATTCTGGAATCATTCACTCAACTTCTTCACCGACTTTGAACCGCCCAGGTTAAGCCGTTTGCACAGCTGGCGTCAGCTGTTGCTGGCATATGCACCTCAGCTTCCCTTGGGTGAGTACAAGGGCGTGATGAGCATCTGCCAAGGATAAAGCATTTCCAGAATCTGAAGGTATGAAATGGACATCTCCAGATTTGGTTATACATTTTATGAGCATTGTGAACCAAATGGTTTCCCAAATGGTTAAGGTAAATGTATAAATGTCGTAAAACCCCACCTCCCCTGCCCGCCACTAGGCTGGTCTAGGCGGCGCCACTGCGCTGCTTCTCTTCCTTCGGATCAGCATGTCACTTGCATTGTCGTTACGTGTCGACGACAAAGTTGAGACATTTGATGATGACGTTTGGAAGTTCGCAACATTCGGATCTTGAAATATCTTAAATACAGAAAGAAACCATACCAAAAAGGAGGCTTCCTCATATAGAAACTCCAAGGCTTCAAGAAAGACATCCATGTTTTTTTTCAAAAAACAAAAACTTAAAGTGAAACAATCCCATCCCTGAAGCTTTTAAGGACGCCTTCCACCACATTGATTTCGGCAAAACCACAACCGACCAGCCCGGCCCCGGCACCGCCACGGGTGATGCCGTTGGGGCGGACGCTGGCGGTGGCGGCCCAGACGCCGAGGTTGTGGTTTCTCTTCGTGACTTGGACTGGAACAGCGTTTTGCAAGTGGACAGATGGGGGGTTGAGATTTGGAACGTCGGAAAAGGGATGACATTGTGGAGAATCGAAGAGTTGGATCAAAGAACAGAACACTTTGGTAGATGTTTTCTATGATTCATTCATACATGTGTATAGACTAGAATATACTATATAATATTTGATTTAATAAGTAATTCCAGTAGTACCGCACAAGGCGGTGGCGGAAGTTTCAAGAGTAGGAAACGTATAGGAGAGATTGATTGCTGTGAGTGACAGATGTCAGAGCAAAAACATTGACCAACTGAGTAACTAGCTAACTGACTAATTGACTGATTGACTGTCGGATTAACTGAGTAATTGCCTAAGTGATGAATTGACCTATTGACTGAGTGACTGACTGACTGACTGACTAATTGATTGACTGGTTGATAAACTGACTGACTGACTAATTTACTTACTGACTGGCTGACTAACTGACTAATTGATGATCTGACCAATTGACTAACGGACTAACTAAATCATTAACTAGCCAACTGACTAACTGATGAACTGACTGATTGACTAACTGATGAACTGACTAATTGACTAACTAGCTAACTGACTGACTAACTGATTGATAGATTGATTAACTGACGAACTGACTAATTGACTTACTGCTGACTGACTAACTGACTAACTGCTAATTGACTACTTGACTAACTGACTATCTACCTAACTAACTAACT
>DF240435.1:73829-120224 GCA_000507305.1 Breviolum minutum Mf 1.05b.01
AAAAAACACAGCATTTCGCGACTTCTCTAACATTTGGCGCGGATGTATCTTCTTTCTTCTGACTTTCGCGCTATTGCATCTTTTGTCGACTGACTTGGCGACTCTACTGCTGAGCTATGCATCTGCTTTTCAACAGTCCATATTGTCGGAAGTTTCTATTTAAACTTCCTTCGAATATACATATTTCTCACCCCTCCAGGGTTGATCCATGAATCCATGAGGTGTTTTTTTTGGGGTGACCATATATGAGAATATATATATCTATATCTATACATACGTCATATCAGTATATTTAAATTGAATAGCATAATAGAGATCAATGAAGTCACGAAAAACTTATTTGCTATCATTTGGTGGCTGGTTTTCGTCAGCTTCGCCCATCTTGGAGGCTTCCACGACGATGACTACACCGACCTTCGATTTTGTGGCACTTTTACCACAGTTTTTGCATGACCAGTTGCAGCTGTGGGGTTGGTTGTTTGGAAGGGACATGTTGACGGATTTTGACAGTTGTGGGGTTGATCAAGTCCTACTCATATTATAGGTATAGATTAGTTGGTCATTCCGGTCTAGATGAAGTGATAGGGAGAGACGAGTAGACGATATCACGATATATGATGATGATATACAGTGAGTATATATTTAGGAATCCTTGTTGGCAGTGTGGTGATGAGGATCTGCTATGCAAAGAGGTTTTTTCCCAACCATAGAATCTAGACACTGTTTTTTTTCTAGGGAACCTACAATAAAGGTTGCCAGATGGCAGGTCAGATATCGTTCAAAAGCCTCCACTTCCATGACGATCAGTCCAAAATTAATACACCACGACTCCACCTAGAATGTAACATGGTGATTGCCTGCCAAATGTGGCCACTTCTCAAGAAAACTGGTGTTCATGACCAGCTTTTGAATGGTTACAACCATCTATCCTTTCACAAGAAGAGGAGGTAAGAACCAACTCCTTGAACTTCTGGGGTTACCCCCACTCTGTGTAGCCATGGAGGATGTCTACAAGATGAATGATGTGCAAATCGGCTCGTTGGCTGGGGCTTTTCCACTTTCTGCTCCTCCAGCCATTTTGTTGGCCGGTGCACTTTTGCCCAAATTGACGATGCCACTCGGCATGCACAATGAGTTACCTTTGCACCACCTGATCTTTTGATACTGTTGATGGTTCAGAAATCCGGTAAACTCACCATTTAGAGGTTGGTAGTTAATCCCATTATTGACAAGGTTCTGTACATCCAAACGGTGGTTCTTTGGGATTTCTGAACCATCAACAGTATCATTTAAAAACAGCCAAGGGTCACGTTTTGATGCCCAACCTGCGGGATTTGGGGAACCATGGTGGAGTCGTCCAAATACGAGCCACGAAGTAAGAAGAGTTGAGTTGTTGGAAACCCGTTTGTGGGGTTGTTTCGCTTACTTATTGTTGGGATCCATTTCAAATTTCAAGAAGGTTCTGGTTGTGGGAAAAGAATTGGGGAGATCTCATCCATTTGTGGAAGAATGAAAGATCAAGACCTGTGAAGTTCTAGTTGTTTCCATGAATTGTTGATTTCAAGAAGTTAAGGTTTGCAGATTTGTCACCAAAAAACATGTTCGGAAACAAAGCCGCCACAGATGGTACCAAACTGGACCAACATATTGGTGAAACCAGGGTTTGGCGGCGACAGATTCAGGACCAAATCTCCAGCCCTCCAGACCTGATCTTTTTTCCCAATAGTCTTCCAACCAGCATTTTTCAAGGGATATTCGTTAATTTTCGGGGGAGGGTTACCCATTTTGTGAATTTCACCAGGCAGGACCTCACACAGACATCACCCCGCAGGAAAATTCCACGCATAGCCTTCCCCAAAAAAGGAGTGCCAAAGCTGCCTCATTGCTGCTGGCCCAAAGTTGTTCAGCCTTGGCCTTTTTGTTGTTCCTTGACCTAAGAAACTTCAGAAACTTGGAAGACCAAAGGCGGTTGCAATGGTTGCCATGCTTTCTAAATGCACTTTTTGACCTGGTTGATGGAAACATCTGCAAAAACTCGTTTGGTCCGGTGGATGTTGGAATGGTTGATAGTCGATTTTTCCAGTCATGGCTGACATCGTTTGGTTTTTTAATCTTATGAACAACATTTATTATGTTTTTTAAACAAACAGATGCCTCCCAAGCGGCAAGCAAACATCTGTATACACCCCCGAAAACGAACACGTCCCCCAAAAAGGGACTATATCTTCCAACCATTGATTTTGAGGGGACATGTTAGTTTTCCGGGGAGTATTGTACCTATATGCTCCAGACCGTGAACTTCACGGAATGCCACGGAGGTTATCCAAACAGCCGACGCAAAACCTGTTGATGCCAGCACTTGTGACCATCAGTGGAGGCGTCCTACCCATAAGGTCGTCCATGGTAGGCCATCCACATGAAGTCGCCCAAGATCACCACAAAACACGCATAAATATTAGTCTATTATATATAGCAGATAATACAGAATAAGGGTATCAAAAACCAGTTTTGATGGCTTTTTTTGAAAAAAATATATTTCAGTTTTGGCATCAATAAGGATGGCAATACAGAATCTCCATTGTGAATCGCTAGTGATGATTGCCATCTTGTTTTTCACAAAAAAGTTGTGATTCACCCAGCAATTCGCTGAAGAAAAATTTCCAGGATCAGCTCCAGCTTTGTCCTGTGTGCCACCTGATTGGATTATGCGGTTGCTGGGCCGTACAAAACGGGAAGTAAGGCTAGAGATGAGCTAAAGAAAATGCAAAAAAACATAGAAATTGGGATGTGGAAATGCAAAAAAATTGTGGGATGTCAATGATTAAGTTTTTGGTTTTGCAGACATTTTTGAATCAAACGTCTGGTATATACATTGCTAGTTGCGTAATGTCACTTTGAAAGATGTCGACCCAACATATCCTGCGATGCTTTTGGTGCATCTCACCATCTCATCTTCAAGCATTTCTCCATTTCTGACCAGTATAGTGGCCAGGAGATGCCAAAGAGTTTATGGTATGATTTCCACCTCCCATATATCCAGCACCCACCAAGAAAACATGCACCTAACCGACCTGGACCCAAGTGCTTCCCAAGGTGGGGTGGCCCTCGGGCTGGTCTCTTTGCAGGTTTGCATGATGTGCCAGGTGCCAGTCTTGTTGAGTTGAGTGTTGTGACAGGTCATGGAAAAGATCAATAGATAATCCTTGTTATATACTTCCAATTGGATTTTTTTTTGGAGGGAAAATGGACAAAGCAAGAAATTTTTACTTGAAGATAAATGGGGTTTGGAGGGGTTTTCATTTTAACCTCGGTGAAATATATGATAATTTGAGAAGATCAGTCAGCCAAAATCAATGGAAATTCTGGCATCGAAGTGGTAGCTGTGCACAATTTTTTAATACTCAAACTCCTATTTTGACCTTTTCAAGTAAGCTTCCCATTTCAAGACACTCAAAATGCATCCGATGTGAATTTTTCCTCCAGAAAACTAACATGACTGGCTGGAATATCACCATTTTTAATCGGGGATACAGGATACATCTTCAAACGGTTGTTTTTCCATTGTCACTGTTACTTTTCTGGGGGAGTATCTGACTCAGGGAACTTGCTGGCGATGTGGATCTATTCCAAAGTTCCACAGCTTTTGCAGCGTGGTGGTTGGCCCTTGGTCTTACGTTGCCTGGCAGCATCCTTGCACTACTGTTGATGGAAGAAATCCTACACCAGTTTAGGTTGGTAGTTTGTACCACGATTTACAAGGTTTTATATATACATCCCAGGTGGTTGTTTGGGATTTCTGAACCATCAACAGTAGTAAAACCAAGAGTTGAACTTATTGTTGATGTTGTTACTACCTATTTTTTCCTATTTTTTCCATCTTTTGTCATTTTTCTGTTAGGCTCAATCATT
This sequence comes from Breviolum minutum Mf 1.05b.01, assembly GCA_000507305.1. Classification (NCBI taxonomy): domain Eukaryota; class Dinophyceae; order Suessiales; family Symbiodiniaceae; genus Breviolum; species Breviolum minutum. The sequence goes on from DF240435.1 coordinate 77,739, forward strand.
TTGAGCGCCCCACATTGATGTGGTTGAACGATTTTTGTTTTTGAGGCAGAAAGATTTGGTTGAACTCAGATCAGCTTGGTGAAGTGTATATTGTTTGCCCAGAATTTCGTTGTGTTTAAGATTTCTTGGAGACCTACACTTCAAAATGTTCAATCGACATGAGAATAGAACACCAAATTTTGAGTGAAGAAGTCGATGAGAAGTGTGGTATGCGTTGGGTAACTAGAAATGATGTGTTTTACATATTTCTTTCCCGTGACCCTCATCCCTGCTAAGGTCTCTATGCATTGCAAGTGACCTTGGGTGCGTTCTGTTTGGCAATTTTCCAAGCCATGGAAGCTTCAAATCCTACCAAAGATAGTCCCTTCATTCTGAGCTGACGAAAAAAGACGACCGGAAAGGGGGTATTTCTTTAAAGGATCTGCCTGGAGGGTGGTGGAGATATCTCATAAGAGAATGCGTTTGAAACTAAATTGAACGTCTATCTTTTTGGAGTTTTTTGCGCAGGTTTCACTTGCAAACACGCTCCTGGTTTGGTGTTTAAAGATTCAAAAAAGCAGATTCTTCTCACACGCAAGGTCCTTTTTTTTGGGATCGGCATGTGTGTAAACCTGAGAAGACGTTTCCCTGTTTAGTTTGTATGACTGGTGATGCAACACCACTTGCTGGTGGTTTATTTTGGAGACAAGTCTTTTTCTTAAGGAGTTTCCATGTCAATCAAAAGTCATTCATGGTGGGAGTTTTCAACAATCCTAACCCACTGGATGGTGGAAAACTTATGGGTGTCATGCAAAGCATCATGCGCACATGCAGGGAACATATTCAATTTGGGAGCAACTATGGGCAAGCCGCTTTTAGTAATCGTAGAAATCGCGCAGAACATATTCACTTGTTTATGAATCTTTTATTTGTACCTTATTCAGAAAGTACAGATTCTTACTTCTGAATCATAGCATTTAGGATTAAGGCCAGTACAAATGTGCAATTATATGTTGGATTGATTTTGGGTGGAACAATTCGCGGGATCATCTTTGGTGCACATATGCTAGGAAGTCATGTCCAGACACGTCAGAGGGTGAGGGGTGATGTCCTAGATACATCAGAGGGTGCTAGGTTGACATTCTGAGACGATGCATCTTGTGGTTCAAACTCCTCAGATCAGTCGAGCCATGATCCTGGGAGACGATTGGTGTGTTGTTTGTTGCGTTAATTTGGCGGACACTCTCCTGCAATGTCCATTTCATCACCGGATCTATTGCTCCAGCTGTTTTGAGAAGCTTGTTGAAAGAGTTTGGCATCAAAACAGTGAGGCCAAGCGTAGGTGGCTTGTTGGCGAGGTTCAGACTTTGAACTTCGCAAAATTGAAATGTGCTTACTGCATGAAGGAGTTGAAAGGTGGTCTTTTTTCACAGCCTATTCCTTGCCAACTCCAATTGGAAGCTACCAGAATTCGCGATGCCTATGCAGATGATTTACATCGATATCCTTGGCAAGTTCTAGTGGACGGTTATGGCCAGGGACGAGCAGATCTTGATACATTGAGAACTGTAAGGGAGGCCATGCGTAAAAATAGTACCACATCCGAGACACTCCGTGAAGAAGCTTCAACTTGGAAGTTCGCGATGCAAGAAGATCTTTCAGAGATCCAACTTGAATATGTACCTCAAAACTATGATTTGTTGAAGATTTTTTTGGTGCTTGAAAATGCATGAAATATAGGCATGAATTTTGTATAGTATATGTATAGTTTGGTTCGGTTCGGACATCACCGAACACCATCAACCCACTTTTTTTGTTTAAATTTCCAAAAAAATCTAAATCTGAGAAATTTTCCAGGATGCCCGATACGAATCGCCGAATCGACGAATCGCTTTAGGTGTTCCTGGAAATGGTGAAGAATGTGGATTTACATCAGGTCTTTCTGCAGCTGGAAGTTCTTGAAGCGATGATTACGGTGACGCCTACAATGGAAGTCACAACCATGGGGGTGGCAGGCAGGATGTTGCCACAAGGGGCAAGTTGAACAGTTTTTTTTCAGAATTACTGCACTCCTTCAAGCAGCAAATCACAACAAAACATGGGAAATATGAAATATATTGAAATATGCCTGATGTTTGTGAAAATACAGCCTCTTTCCAGCTATGAGATCTTTTTTGAATCTTGCCATGAAATGCGATGTATTTTTTTTCTAATTTGCATTGTTCATACCACCCAAGAATGGGATGTATATTGACCTTGTTATGGCAAACTATGCCTTATTTTTCAATACCAGTTTCCGAGAATTTGGGAACCTCAAAGTGGATGGTGAAACCGCTGCCAAAAAAAACATGTATATATAAAATATATATATATATATACCATGCCTGAAAACACCATGTGATTCAGTTTTAACCAGCATTTTGGAAATTTCTCTGAAAGGTATAGACATTGAATCATGTAATCATCGCTTTTCCAGAGATTGGACGGATTCAACTCCCAACCATTTGTCGGCCCAAAAGTTCTGCAGGAGCCATCGTTGGTGCCTGTACAGGACCTGCGATGGCGGTTTTCTTGTGCCCTTTGTTGGCAGTGATGGGTGGAGCCTTGGGAGATCTCTTGGTGGCAAGCAAAGCCCCTGCTTATGCTCTAGCGACTTGGCTGGGAGACTTGGGAATGTGGAACTCAAAAAAGTAAGGAGCTAAAATTGAATATGGAAACAATGAAAATTATAGGTGATTTGTCTTTTTTTAAAACTCTATATGTGCTTTTTTTAAAGTTCAAATTTCTAGTGATGTCACATGTCAATTCATGCCAAACAGGTACAGTAGCTTCGAATAATGGTAAGACCCTGCTATTTCAAGGGCGAAATCAAGGGTTTACAAGCGTTTCCATCCACTATACGGTGGCTCAAAATAAGTGATCTTTCCCAAAAACTTGATAAATTGGAACATATGGAGTTTCTATGTCCAATCGGTTAATGCTTGGGAAACCACCATTTTTTGTATCTTTCCTTCCAGCGCACTATCATGGCAAGCTGGAAAATCACCATGTTTAATAGGACATACATCTTTATATAAATGTATTGCTTTTCAATTGTCATCTCAGTTTCTTTTGGGGGTGTGGTATATATATATATATGATATATCTATAGTTGGTGGTTTCAAACCAACCCATCCGAAAAAACTGGTTGTCAAACATTTTTGTTTGGAACCAAAATTGGCGGTTTAAAAAACCACAAGAAACCCAGGTCGGTTGGACACCAACACATCCCTTCACCAGGGAGGCTGCGCGAAGGTTGGAGATTGACTTGGAGCTTGAGAACTTTCAAGAGGCGGGTTTTTGAATTTGAAAGAAGAGATTTGATGTTGAAAATAAACATGAGATTTTGATAGATGTTGATGATTATTGAGAATTATGATTGAATTTAACATACTGCATGAAGCATGATAGATATACATCTATTGTAGTATAAGTACGTTAAATCAGTGTAAATTATATAAAATGTGATATATGTATAGATCCAGAAAGTCTATATTAAACCAATCAGTCAATGTTTTGGATGATCTATGTCATGGATTCCCTACCACACAGGCGAGATATTGTTCTTGGACTTACTGACACCATACGATAAATGTCATATAAGGTAAACATACATATATACCTGGAACTCCAAAACAACCAATTTTTTCATGGTCGTTTCAATTGGATGATTCCAAATCATTACACATAAAGATGGTTGTTCACCAAACATCCTTTAAAAACTGGTTGTTTAGAGGGTACCAGGTACTTGCATATTCCTGTTTCCCGGTTCAAGCTTACGAGGCTCGCGAGAAGTTTCAACAGCAAGTCTTGCAAGCTATGGAAGATTCCAAGGAACGGGCATTTTTTTTGGTGTTGCTACCTACCGTCCATTGGTCTCTTTACTTGGCCAAAAACAATTTCCATCCAATCATGTTCGTCCGTGATTCTGAGTTTTTGTATGTTTTTTATACTATATATCACATCCTTTTAGTTTTTCCAGGTGTTTGCCACCTGGGATGAACACCTCAAGGGTTAAAAAGATATCCTATTATAAGGATGAAGTGGAATGAAGGAATCAAAAGCCATTTTGAAATCTTTATATAGATGTCATGTCTTGACGTGGATTTGTTCAATCATTTCTTATTCTTTTTCTGCCCCTCATCCTACCTCCCTGAAGGATTCAAAGAAACACGTGGAACAGATTGCAGATTGGCAGCTACTTCGACATCACTATGCTAACGTGCATCCACGCTGCACGACTGGTAGCTCAGAGCCTCGCAAAGAACTGGGGATCTATGTCTATGTCATGAAGACGCGAGGATGAGAAGAGATTTTCTGAAGATCCACATGTTGATTCATAATTACAGTTAAAGATACCCCCATAATCTGCGATTTATTTTCAATGATATGGTCTGGTATGAAATGGTATTTTGGACCAATGGTGCATGTAAACTATGCGTAGCAAAACTAGGTGGTGGTTTCAAATATTGATCATGAATCATTTCCCCTATATACCCAGGGAACTGAAATGATGCAATTTGACTTGCGCATATTTTTCTAATGGAACTTTGGCTTTTGGCCACCTAACAAACATGTCATTTACCATAAAAAACCGCTAAACATGTAGGTTTTGGGGTCCCATGGGACCTGTGTAACTAAACCTTTGTACCGCTCCCACCGTGGAGGACATCGCAATGAAGATTGGAAGCTGAAGAGGTCATGGTTTGGTGAAGCGTTGAATGCCTTGGTGTCAGAGACAGAGACACAAAAAATTGAGGCATTCACGTTGTACATGTGAAGTTTCTATGTTTTTTTGTGTATTTTTTTGAAAGGCTAAGAGAAAAAAATCTCAAACATCATATTTAGTGGCATCTTATGGGGTAATGAAGAGTTATAAAACTCTTTTCTTACTATTGCTTTTGGTTTTTGTTTCTTTTTTCAGTGTTGCCGCACCTTTTTCAGAAAAACTGACGTTGAAGAAAAGAGAGGACATAGGTCCAAAACGACTGGAAGGTCGATCGTGGGGTCCCATTGTTTCAAATGATTTCAAATGTAAAATGACCATGGCACGTGTAAAAGGGGTGCCAACATGGATGACACGATATGGCATAAGTGTGTCAAGATGCAATGAATACTGATCCCTAAAGTGGTTGTAGTTGACATCCCTTTTCGAAAGGTGTTTGAAATTCGTAGTTTTTTTCCTGAGAAAGTCTCGCAGAACAGTTTCCGAGCAGAGGAAAAAACTTATGTTTCGGCATTCGTGTGCTGTCAAGGTACAGACTGAACGAATGTATCCTAGCGGTAAATGTGTTCGAAGATGGCGACAAAAAGGCGACATGACTGGTGTTTTGAGCCGACAAACAGCGTAAAAAGTTGAAGTTGTGTATTCTGGAATTCCAAAAACATCAAAGTAAAAAAGTGTGACTCATTTGATTCTGTTCATGGAAGAAATCCTTCACCACCTGAGATGCACAAAACCCTGTAAATAATGGAATATTTAGTGCAGAATTTCTTCCATCAACAGTAGGGAACATAGGCTGAAGAACCAAATGGAGCTGAGATCCAGGATATCACCAAGAGCACCAGCCAATGAGGATTGGCTTGTGAGCACGTTTATTGTCATTGTTCCGTTGAGCGTGTAGTGGATGATACAGTATGGGAGCGCCAGTGTTATGAAACAAAACACGACAAACAAGAATCATTTCAATGGTGGTGGAATTGCGCGGATATTTAAAAGACCATGTTGTGTATGTTGGATTCGTGAGGAGCTGCATTTGATGGATAAGGCATCAGCTCTGACAAACACCAAAGCAAGCAACACCAAAGCAACTCTGACAATATAAGAACAAAACACAACCAAAAGTCAAACCATTTCTGTTGCCTCTCCAAAGCATGACATCTCAACAGTTCCGACTGCAGATTTGAAATTTGAAAGCATGTCACGTACTCCATCAGTTCCATCAGTTCTCTAAAAACATCGCCCCTTGGAGGCCTTTTTGTTTTTTTTGGGTACGCTATGGGTGTACCCGGTGGCCGCGCTATCTTTCTTCAACCAGCATCTTGGTCCAAATTCATCATGGAAACCCGCCGGATAACATACAGTTATCCCCCTGAAAATTGATGGTTGGAAGATGAACATTTCCTATCATTTCCTCTTAAAATGGTCACTTTTCAGGGGACTTTCGTTCATTTTTTTGGGGGGGTAACTCAGTTGACTCACCTCCGATTCACAGGGTCGACCTTCGTGGCAACCACTGGACTCTCCATTGTGGCAGGTGTGTCAAAGGGGGTTCGGAGTTCAGGATGATGGTGATTCTACAGATCATTCGAAAAAGAGTTGAAGTTTTTTGAAAGAATGATAAATAAAAGTGTATATATACGTTATATATATCGTTATAATTCGTTATATACTTATACTTTGAATTTGAATGATTTTTAGTATTACACTCCGGTAAACTAACATAGCAATGGAACATGGACCCTTTGAACATGTATTTCCTATTGAAAATGGGGATATGCCATTGCTATGTTATTTTACCAGAGGGTAATATGCAACAAAAAAAACATATGCTGAAAACATGAAAACATCTACATCTTGAATCCTTTGACTTGGAGACCAATCCAGGCTACTCCCCGGGATGATCCTCGGGAGGCGGCCTTCCTTGGGAAATCAGTGGTAGTTGAGGAATGGAAAGGATCCAAAGATTAAAGGTTAGCTTTAAATTTATAATTGACAAATAGGAAATACAAATAGGAAATAGTGGATGAATAGCTGAGATGCGGCAAATGTATGTAGGAACTTTTAATTGCTGGGATGATTTTTAAGTGAATCATCCCAAGTGGTGTTGTTTTTGTTGACCTTCACCAGCGTTGATAAGCGTACGACCATGCGACGGAATACGAAAACACACAAAATTAGACCCATCATCCGAAATAGGAAAAAAGACAACTGCCTGAAGATACTCCATGAAGACATCATTTAATGAACCATTTTTAAAGAACTGACTCCATAATGAAATTTTCAAAATGGGATTCCATACCCTCAATGTATGGTATAGTTACCTACATGTTACATGTACCATACATTTAGGCCAAATATAGGTAAATATACTATACATTGAGCATCTGGGGACAACATTGCATATCCATTTTTGTTTGACAACATTTGCTGCTTGCTTCACGAGATGTTCTGTCTGTGCCGCAGGCAGCATGGGAGGACTTTGGCCAAAGCCTTGGGCTTGTTCAATTTTTGTGTTGTCCATGTGGAGTTAGGATGTGGTATGGGTAAGTGTGGTAGAGATACTGTATATATAATATAAAAAATATATATATATATCTTGTATGTATATGTAGATTTAGTGCAATAGGGGATGTCAGGTCATCAAATATAACTTTGAACCGCTATATTTGAATACTTGTTCCAACAAGATCATTGGGCATTAGCTGAATCCTGGATTGTCTTTGTGTGTTTTTTCCTGGAAGGTTCATGATGGATCATGAGGTGTCTTTAAGATAGGTCTTTGAATAGTAGGGCACCAATGGCAATCCGTCAAGATTGATAGATCTACTGTATGTACCCCCCATTGCTTGCTGGATATTGGCTGAAAACTGTCATTAATTCTTGCACTTACCTTAAAAGTATGTCTGCTTTCTTATTTGTTGTTTCTTTCCCATATCATCCATGTATGGTATATTTTCCATAAAGATCAACCATTCATGTAGGTAAATATATCAGTCCCATAGATGGTATGTTTTTTTTGTTGAAAACGGTACCTTTTCAACAACATCTTCTCTCGAGTCGTTGAGGTCCTTCCAATCCTTTGCTGGGTTCGGATGGATTCACGAGATCGAGAACACCTGGAGTACGACTGCTTAGCTTTGTTGAAATTGGTTGTTTCAGGGGTTTTACTATGGCATACTATGGTTAGGATGGGGTTTTACCATGGTTTAGGATGCGGTTTTACCATGGTTAGGATGGGGTTTTGCCATGGTTTAGGATGGGGTTTTGCCATGGTTTAGGATGGGGTTTTGCCATGGTTTAGGATGGGGGTTTACCATGGTTTAGGATGGGGTTTTGCCATGGTTTAGGATGGGGGTTTACCATGGTTAGGCTGGGTTTTTACCATGGGGGAGGGAGTTGAAGTCATGCAAAATTTTCACCATTTTCAGGTTCGAACTGTTAGTTTCAGGAGGGTAAACTCTGTTGTTTTTTTGTTTTCCTAAGGCCTTGAGCTCACGCCCTCGCAGTGCGGGCAGTACCATGGCATCCCTGGAAGCAGCCAAGGCAGCCGGCGAGGCAGGGTGTTTTAATTAGAAGCTCGAATTGATCGATAGAAGATGAGCTGTGAAGAAATCCTGCAACCAGTTGATATATGGATATATATGGCATAGAGGCATATGTGGTAAATGTTTTTTGTTATGTACTTGTTTTTGAACATCGAATCATTTGCAAGCTTTCACATGTCTCAACTGGTGCAGGGATTCTTCCAGATGTGACCTGCGACCACATGTGACCTATGATATATATTATGATATATGTGACCAGATTTGTTGTATGGTTTTTCTGTTACTTAAAAAAACAAAATAGCGGAAACAAAGAAACTATATGGGTGTTTCCGAAAATAGTGGTACCCCCAAATCATCCATTTTTATTAGGGTTTTCCATTCTAAACCATCCATTTTGGGGTATCACTATTTTTGGAAACACCCATCATTTTGTTGGGTTTTCATTTGCCAAAGGCCGCCAGAGCTGCAGCAGATGTACAGATCTCAGTGATTTTAGGGGTTGGTTCAGGGCTTGGCTGTGAGGATGTGCGTTTGTTGGGTCGGGAATTCAATGTTGCCCCATTTTTGTAGACAATGTATTGTTATTGTGGTTTTCAAAGAATTTTTGCAGGTAATGGGATGTACTTGATTTGGTTTTGTTTGTGCAAGATAATGATTTGTGTTGCGGTCGTTTCGGTGCGGTGTTTGCCTTTAGACACAACTTTCAAGCATTGAAGAAAACTGAAAGATATCTTCTTCCATTCCTGTGCCAATCAAACCTACCACCAAAAAATCCATTGAGTTTTAATATGTTTCAAAGTATTTATTGAATCAAGATTGAATCACTTTTCCATGGCTATTAAATCATCACCCACGAAAGATAGGTGTCTTTTGCGGATGCTCCTCTTCCCAGTAACAGTACCCAAAAGATAAAGCTTTTGTTGTGTTCAAGGCAGCCCTAGCTGCTGCTCAACTTATCGTCCAGGAGTTTCGTCGTTTTTTTGGGGTCCATTTGCCGTTGGGTGGGTTGATGTAGATGGTGGCTATTAAGCTAAGAGATATCATTGGATGTTATATATGCATCCCCAGATGTTATTTTTGTTCCAATGGCGTGCCATTTAAAATGTTCAACCCAAAGGGTAGCAACAAAGTAAAGTTATAGTGGAATGAAACTTTGATGCAGGGAATGCAGTAGCTTGGTGAAGTACTGTGTATTCTGGTTTGAGATCTAGTTGTGAGCCAATGCTCTGAAAAGGGCTTGTGGAAGCAGACAGATAAGATTTCATTTGTTTTGATGGTTGTATAGATGCTAATGTTTATTTAGAGAAAAGTAACGATGAACAAATTCATGTATACCTTCCAGGGAACCAAAGCTGATTTTCCTTCCCCAGGTGGGATATGTTAGTTCCCCGATTCAAAGATTGCATGTACAGTACAGTACTTGTATGGCGGGCTTGTGTTGATAGATAGCTGATGTTGACTTGTAACTTGTAGTGGCAACTTCGAAAGTGAGGAAGGATTGCATCACTATTGACTTTCATTCCCTCGGAAGGATACCTCTGGGCCAGTTGAGTCCGCAGCCAGTGGAAGCTGTACAAGGCCAGCACAAACGACTGGATTGTATGATTCACTTCGATGAGTGAATCACAATCTCACCTGCAATGAATGAGATGACAAACACAAACAACAAACACCACTTTCATTGCATTTGTTTGTATGTTCACCGCCAAGGGAGTTGTACATTTGAACCTTTGGATGCCATAAGTCACACGCAAGGGTGTTGAGTTGGATGAAGAATAACCTAGAAAAAATCAACCTCCTCCAATTTCTTCGGAAAACCCGTTGTTTTCCCCGTTTGCAAATTGAAGCCATCATAGCTGCCAACCAACAACAATTGCAGGCCATCAGCAATGTCGGAAGTGACCGTTGCAGTGCCATGTCCAAGTGCTGAACAAGGCAGAAGGGCTTGGAGACCTTCCAAAATCGCACCACTTGAAATGGCATCGGTTACGTGGTCGGTTAAATCTACGGATGTTTTGCTGGGACATTTGGAAAGGAATGAATTTTAGGGTTCAATCAGTTCATACATGCCTGATTTACCTTTGTTTGGTTTAGTGGCAGGAAACATCGCTGGATTTTGAACCCTATCATTTGAAGATAGATAGCCGATATCATATAATTTTATGTCAATTTTTTGGAGCAATCGATTTGCTCCACCCATCTTCCAAACCATCATTTTCAGGTTCTATGTTAATGTTAATCTTCGGGGGTGTACCCTTTGATCCAAGTGACTAAAGTGAACAGTTGTGAGACCTTTGATGATACATGACCTAAGTGTCCAAAGTTGCTGCCAAAGGTATCTATCATATTATTCCATCATCGAATTTCTCAACGATAAGGCATATCAAGTCTAACAATCCCCATAAACTAATGGAGATAACGTGTCTGAAAACGAGAAGAACGAGGACTTAGTAACGATGATTATATATATATACACAAAAAGTCTTCTTTGAAGAAACCTGCTGTTTTACTGAGTCATGGCGGCAACAGAGCTTAGCAAGACAAACTTTCATATACAACCTCAAGCGACTGGCTCGCAGGTCCAATCTTTCGCTTTTCATTTGTCAAATTCTTGTCTTCACTTAGTCTTCAACTCGGAGTATGACGTTCATGATCTTGCTTCTGGTGTTTCCTTTTCAGACGGCTCTATCTTTTCGAACCGAGTCTGGGCTGAGTGCAGTTCAGATTGAAAATGCTACAGCCAAGACATGGAAGAGCATGACGAAACATGAAAAGTATCTTCAAATGGCAAAGATGGCATCTGCTGCTTACGATGGCACTCCTTTCGATGATTGGGAAGTATATGACACAAAGATCCGCAGTTACAACACTCTTGGAATTGCAATCTCTGACAAAGGCAAAAACATTGCAACGCTCTACCACCGGCCTGGCGAGAAGTTGTGTGCATTGGCCTTTTCCGGAAGCGAAGATGGGATGGACTGGCAATATAATCTTAACGCCATTCCAAGAGCTTATTGCGGCATGTACAAGATTCATCGTGGATTTGCCAATACTTTAGACAAATTCTGGAAAACAAATCATGGAAAGGAATTGGAGCGTCAAATTCAAGGGGATTTGTGCAAAAGTGGCACTGTAGTTGTGGGTCATTCTCTTGGTGGTGCAAAGGCTTCCCTCTTCGCTGCGTGCAACAACCGACAGGTGAGATCACGCAGTGCACGAGCACCAGGTCATTGCAAGACAGTTTGCAAGAGGGACAATTGTGCCGCAACAAGCACCAATCCTATCCCCACTAATACACCTTATAAGTGGGCTCCGGTAAGAACCAAGTCGCCAAGAGGATGTTGTCAATTTTGGCAAGGGGCTTGTGATGAATGCTGCCCTTACACACAGGTGGAATATGGAGGCTATATTATCGGTTTGTATACCTTTGGTGCACCTGCAGTGTCATGGGGCAAGCAGATTGAAAATTTGAAGAGAGCAGATCGATCCTTTCCTGGTGCTCGTTTCTACATCTATCATGATGCTTCTTATTACGACTCAGTACCAAATATGCTTACTCATCTTCATTTCCTTCATCCCAAAATGAATGCCATCAAACTCGGTGCAGAGGGTGAAGCTGCAGCCAAGACGGTTTGGAGTTTTCGACATCCTTTCAGTCGTAAGGCTCCCAATGTGGTTCTACCGCTGTCCCTTCAAAAGGTGCAGTTGGAGATACTTACAACATCCTCAGCTGTAGTGGCCAATACGGCCAGTGGAACGGACTTCGAAGTGAATCCACATTTGATGTCCAGTTACATCAAGAGGCTGGAAGCCTTGCAGTGAGATGGTATATGCCATATTTGCTTTTCATCTCCAAGATTTAACATGACCCAACCAGTTCATTGTAGAGTTGATGGGAGCAGTGTTGATGTAGCCCATATGAATTATGAGGGAATGGTTCTCTTGCACCAGAGGAAACTGCCAGTGCTCTTGTTGTTCACTTCTTGAAGAAAAGGGCGGCCTTGAACATGAATATGTACCTTATAGTAATATGGTGTATATTGAGCTTGATAGATCAACTCAACCAAGTACCAACTACACAGCGAGACGAGACGGTGCCAATCCGGAGGTTTTGTCGAGAGATCCAGAGGGCCAGCGGTGGAGGCCGTGGAAGGGTTACGGGTTGGGGTATGTAGATTACATGTGTCGGGAAATTATGGGTGTTTCCGAAAATAGGGAGAAAACCTCCAAAATGGATGGTTTATAATGGAAAACCCTATTAAAATGGATGATTTGGGGGTGCCACTATTTTCGGAAACATCGTTATAGTACTTGTAGCATATTGCAATGTTTATTTCTGTTGGATAGATTACCCTGCCTATCTCAACAGAGGAAAAATGATGTAGGTAAAAGAGTAAGTAGGACGTTTAACAAATTGTAAACATTTCATTTTAGAAATCCAAAGGTCTTGCTGGAGATTGTGGCTAATTCCAATCATCAAAATCGTTTTTTAAAGGGGATCTCTGGATATCTCTGGGTTTGTTGTGTGATACGATTTTAGCAGGAAGTAAATGAGTGTTGAACCTATCCAACGAATTTACTGGAAAGCTTCCACGGAGAGGTGGTACAGGACCGTGAAACATTTGTTTTGCCTAGATGTTACTCAATATGTTTCTATGAATGGTTGGTGGATAGTCGTTATGCATCCCTTAAGACAATCTAAAACAGCAAAGTACTACATTAAACCATAAGTAACTTGGTGATTTGCTTGGTGATCTTAAACTACACCTAAAATTCAAACAGTGTATTTCCTTCAACCATCACTGCCACCATTGGTGGATATCTTCGCTTGACTGAATCTTTTTGAAGCCATGAAGCTATAAGTTGAGTTGTTTTGGAATCTCTGCAGCTTCCAATGTGCAGAAAACAAACTGACCATCCACAAAAAAAAGGCTGTTTTTTGATCATTGCATAGTAAACATGCAGAGTTTTTTTTGGAGATAAAACAAATCATATAGATGGGATAGGCTATGCATGGCATATAAAGGAATTGCAGTTGTTTGTTGTTTTGATGCTTTTGGAATGATGTGCCAATCCCAACATTCTCCAAATTTGCTGCCAATGCCAGTTTTTAGGTTCGGCCGGCCTTGATGTTGCAAGACTTTCTCCGAAGTCTAAATGAATCTCAGGAGACTGCTGGATGTGGCATGGTTGTTGGTGGTGGTGTGGATCTCACAGAGGGTGATGCTTTGGAGGCAGTGATTACCTGCAAATAAACTTACTGTATCTCACTATCAGGGGTTTTCAAGACATTTTGACCTTATGGTGGCAAAAAACGATAAAAATAGAGCTATATGGGTATCAAGGTCGAAATTTGCCACATGGTTGCAAGACTTCTGATGACTTTTGTCCCAGTGCCACTCTAGTTTCTAGGTTTTTTTGGGCATTCCCCTTTCATCTTTTTGAGGTTTTCATTTCCAGCCCCATCTATTCCGAGGTGTGAAACCCGGAGACTGGATGGTATCTCCAAGACGATTTTAGGTTAGATGTAACTTCCTATTGGAAAAGGTGGCTTTCCGGGAAGCTATGCTAAGGTTACCTTAAGGGTAATCTCCAACCAACCAACCAACCAACCAACCAACCAACCAACCAACCAACCAACCAAGTATCATGTTTGATGTCCAACCAACAACAACAAAATCCTCGGAGGATCTGAGTGCTTTGGATCGTCGCATGGAATTAGCACAATCAAAACCTCCAGTGGGTGTAGAGGTGCCTGGCAGGTGCTCAAAGGGGTGGGTGGATTGAGTTGTTTCAGTTGATGGTGGGTCCCTTGGGGGTAGTTGCAAAGTTTGATGAAAAATTCAAGGTTTGAGGATGATGTCATGTTCTTTTTTTTTTGCTTGGATGAGTTGGTATAAAGCAAACTTTGTTGCAACCTTGAACATGAGCTCTTGCAAAGCAATGATGTGAGGGTAGGTACACATTATATGTCCATATATGTCCTACATATTATCTCTGTATCTACACATGTGTTGTCATTTGTGCATCCATTTCCACCAACGAAAGGGTTCGATTCCTACCATGAACAGGTGGCAACAAGGCTCTGTTGGAGAGGGGCCCTGTGCTACGTTTGGTACTCAGGGCACTCGGGGACCTGGTGACGGAAAAAACCTTTGGAAAAAAACCTCCCCAGAAGGTGCATTACAGGGAAGTTGTTTGTCCAGCTATTTCGGGAAGATCTAGGTTGTTAAAAAGTAGTGAAGTATTTATTATGGTTCACCTGCTTGTTTAACTCATTCAATTGCTCTTGAAAATCTGATTGTTAAGTTGAATTACTAGTATGACACTGAATTTGTGTTCAGAAATTTCCACAGCTAATTACTGAAAATCTTAACAGCAACTTTTTGTAATACATTTGACATACTGAAAGGGGTATGAATCATATCCATCATTCCTTCGTTCATGAACGATACACAAATCTATAGCAAACATCCATTGAGAATATCCTTTCAGCAACTTGGGAACCTTGGGCCTGGCCTGGTCATCATTAGTATTTCAGTACCACTACTCCAAGGCCTCCAATGGTGGAAGCACCTGCCGTTGAGACTTTGTGCTGATCTCAAGCGATTTGTTAAGAATAGATGTGGACATTTGCAGTTGGGCCACTGGGGTTTCATGTGTTTTTGTTTCTAGTGTTTTCCTGTTGGTTGAATCAGAAGTTTTTGGGATACCTGAAGTTTTTTGATTACAACATTTGTAAGGGGACATAGGTTCGATTCTTTTGGGTATTCTTGGGGGCTGAGGACAGTGTCAGAAGACATGGTGCCAAAGAAATCGATACGCATGTGTTGTAATCTTTGGTGCACCATGTCGTAGTTACATCATCTACTGATAAGGTTTCTAAATACAACTGGTCCTCACGCTTCTCATCAGTTCAAGCTACAAGCACTGTTGCGTGGAGGATTTGGGGGGTGGCAGGGGGTCCAGTGAGGTGCTTGAACAAAAATCCAAACCTGCCAACTCACAACGAATTATTCGTTGGAAGCGTTACAAAAGCAACGCAGAATTTCAGGACAGTTAGATTGGATTCAAAGTCCAGGGTGATTTGGTGATTTCTAGCTGATTTGAAGCATTATTTCCAATGACATGTATCTTAAATTCCCACCCAACTCCCAAGAAGAGGAAGGGTGTTCCCATCAGTTCCATCCGTCCATTCACTGCGAGGTCGTCCCTGGAAGATTTCGTTCGCGGTTTGGTGTCCGCTACACGGGACTTCGATGAGGCAGTCTCTTGGTATTGAAAAGCATGGGTGAGGTGAGGTTTGAAGGCCGTAGACAACACTGTTGGAAATAGATCAAACACAGAAATCTAGGGATTTCCCCACAGACCCCCGATAGTCCCCAATAGTGGTACCCCCATTCTCATAAGCTTCTCATACCATTCCCATACTTCAAGATTCGGATTCTTACGGGAGTGGTATGGGAGTAGTATGGGAATAGGGGTCCCACTATTGTGGGTCCCTGGAATTTCCTTTTACAAATGATGCTCGATGAAATGGAGAACCTTAGATCCTTTATGAAATGCAGAATGCAGGCATCATTTTTTGCAGAATCAGAATGTGGTGGAAATATGAGATTCATTTGGTTATGGTAGATAGTGATTTGGACATATATATATATATTATATCAAATTGTTTGGGTTCAAGACATATGGTTTACAGATGCTGGTTTCGGTTGAACGTTAGAGTCGTTGATTGGATGATTAGTTCGACATTGGTTGACCGATGCTGGACCTTTGACCTGAACATCTTTTAAGATAGTCGGGTCGATCGCAGATGGCTGCTAGTTCGTTGTTTGGGGGGTTTGCTGACCATTTTGGTATAACAGAAGTGTTCCAAGTCTAATAAATGAAACAATTTTCCCCACATATTTTCTGGGTCATGCTTTGGTAATTTAAGTCGAAATTGTAATCATCCAATGAATCAGTGTATCATGATAGATCAATCATGATATTATCTATATACATTGTACCTGGTAAAATCACTACTCACTACACAAAATTTTGACTACATCATTGGAAATCATCGGTCACCCCTACCAACTAATCTCCCAACAAGTCACAGGGCCCAGCTTGATTCATATTGCTGAGGTTGGTGCTTCTCCAGCACCCTCTCCTCCAAGGCGTGGTGTGGTTGTAGTTGGATGGGATGGCTGGACATCAAGGGAAAGGTCTCTTTGATTCATGAAATTTCTGAAAGATAAACTTCGTTTTCCAAAAAAGTTGCAGAGAAGCAACATGAAAACTATCAAGACATGAACAAAAAAAATTGCATTTTAAGGACTTTACTGCTTTTTTTCATGCGCCGCTTCCAGACATTCAAAGGACCAAGGGGCGTTGCGGGAGGTTCTGAACTTAGCGCAGCAATGGCTGAGCCTACAAAGCAAGAGCGATATACCAAGCTGATGGAAGCGTTGGAAGCCTTCGATGAGGTGGAGTTTGAGATACAATGTTTGGGTTATGAACAAGTTAAAGACAAGATCTCCAACTATTGTCGCAAGTTTGCGCTAGCAGAGGTGAACTTGAAGGATGAGGAAATTCAGTGCAAAGAGGATTTCGCGCTTTTCATGGCCCACAGCTGCTTTTGGCAGAACTTGAGGCATCCTGAGTTTCACTCACTAGACCAGGCTTTTAAAACCTTGCGCACAGTAGTAGATCACCTGAAAGTCCTGTTGCAGCCACCTGTAGCGGACTGGCACAAGAGCAAGACATTGTCTGCGCTTGCAAAGGCTTTTCGCCAGATGTCTGAACAGAGTGACATTCTGAACTTCTACGCAGGCTGCCGGAAAGTTTGGGTCAGGTGCGGAGATGTGATCAGGAAAGATCACGTCTCTGACTTTTTCAGTCAACTTTGCAAACGATTGGCGCAGAAAATGCGGGAGGATGTGATCCAAGTGGCAAAAATGGCTCTACGAACCCAGCAGTTCAAGACCATCGTCAATGATGACCTGAGTGCTGCAGTCAAAGACTTCCTGAATAAAGTTCGCATATGGTGCCAGAATGCTGGCGAGGCTGAGGCTGATTATGAGGCTGATGATCAAGTGCAGTGCCTGGAATGTCGTGGGTCTGGGATTAGCTCGTGTGAGAAAATGCTCATGTTGTGTAACCTTGATCAAATACGGGTTTGGGCGTATGGAGGCAGAAAAAGGGTGGCTCGTGGTTTCTCTGACTTTACGACCGAGTCGCAGAAACTGCGCGATGCAACTCCAAAGCTGTTGGATCTGTCACTAGCCTCAGAGCTTCCAAACACGGATCCACAGCCAGAAAGTTTTGCCACTTCCTTGAGCTCTTGGAGCATGGTAGACATGGCAGATCAAGAAAAAACCTTGGAAGCTGAGGTTGACAGTATAGCATCTTGCAACTCAGTGGACAGTCAGACATCATGCTTGTCAGCTTCGGGAGGTCCACATTGCTTTTTGCCCACATGTCGTTTCAAGTGTGTAGAAGATGAGACATCATTGGTGCGAGAAGTCTTGGGAAAGGACGCAAAGTTGCTGAAACACGTGCCATTAGTGACCAAAATTCATCTGTAATTACGATTTTATATTCCAGATTCTAGATGATATCATCTAGGTGGTGGTTTCGCATATTTTTTATTTTCACCCCTATCTGGGGAAGATTCCAATTTTGACTAATAGTTTTCAAAGGGGTTGAAACCACCAATTATATAAATTCAAGTTCTTTGTGGTGCCCTTGTGTTACTTTAGGTCAAACAAATACATCTCCACCCAATCGTATACCCTTCTCTTGCAACAGGACCTGCAGAAGGGATCAAGAGTAGTGGCAGCTGACAACGTCACACTGCTGGAGGTGAGTTGCATTGAGGTCCAGAAGGCAACCGATTTCATTCAGCTGGAGAGACTTGGGCAAGTGCAAGTTTAGCTGTGTCCTGTCAAACTTGGGGTACTGAAAGTAGGCATGGATAATTTAGAGGATATTTAGGTTTCCTAGCTCCAGATGCTCCATGCATGGTATTTTGTGCCTTACAGGGCTCGAACATGGCTACATCCCTAAGGAAGGGCTGGAAAAGGTTTTCATAAACATTGGAGCGGATCGGATGAGTCTCATGACTTTGATCCCCACCCGTTTTATGTTGATGGTTGATACGGAATGCTGAGAAAACAGGAACCAAACAAGAAGGCTTTGTGAGGAGGTCAATAGGTTTTGCAAAGTGCCAACTTTTCTACTAAGATGGATGATTACATAACCGAAGCAGCAAACATTCAAGCAATTTGGTGTTTGTCTTCACCCCAATCTCTTAGTATCTATCTAATATTAATATCAGTTGGGACGAGCAAAGCATGTGTTTAAGAATCAAACAACACATCAACAAAAACACCCCATGTTTCCGTCCCCAACTCTGTCAGCTTCTGGACCTGTGAGGATTGATGATGCTATGCCCTTCACTACAACGAGAAACCATCGTATCATGGTGCCAGGGATCACATCGACGACTTTGAAGGCAGCATAAGCAACTGTAGATGTAGATGCAATAAAATAAAGAAATGATATTAATAGTAGTAGTAGTAGTAGTAGTAGTAGTAGTAGTAGTAGTAGTAGTAGTTGTTGTTGTTGTTGTTGTTGTTGTTGTTGTTGTTGTTGTTGTTGTTGTTCACACATGGTTTTTTCACAATATTGTTTGTTTTAAGAAACAACTTTGCTGTCTCAAAGTCTTTTGAATGCTCTTGCATTCATTACAAGCAACCTCATTGTGAATGATGGTTTAGTAAGGGGAACCCCTCTCAAAATTACCTGACATTTTTCAGTTTGTTTCGGGTAGATGGCTCACCCACCTGGAAGGCTTCGGAGTTGAAATTGGGTTCCTTTGTGATGTGCAGTGACAACACTGCCAAGTCTGTGGTGGGCCTACGGGCTTTGCAGATGTCCGAGGTGAGGGGGTAATCATTTCTCTAGCTCCATTGTCTGGAGCATCGCGATTTCGTCATCTGGGCATCCTCCCCGAAATAAAAGACAAAGCTTGTTGTACCTCCATTGAAGCTTGTATGTCGATCAGCATCCCTTGTTAATACATACATGTGTATATATAGATATATAGATTCAATTTGGACACACAACGTTTCCTTCGTGATTGCAAGTTGGCAAAAACAATCCGGACATGATTGCTTTGGTTTATGATTCCTTTTGATTTCTGCTTCTATCTTTGTCATCTCGTGCCATCCCTGAGGCGGTTTTGGCCGTCACATTTGTTCCAGATGAACCAGTGGCATGCTACTTTCCAGTTGTATTGACCAAGGGCATGACCACAAAACCGTCCCGACGTAGCGGTATGGGGAAACGTGCGCAACATGCTGAAGCTGCGGAGTGGAGAACGCAAGATGGTTTTGAGGATTGATACGTCACGGGCTGGTTGCAGCAAAAATGCCATTGAGGAACTCTTAATTGTTCTTTGTTCAATTTGGAGCCTTAAATTTGGAAATGAAACAGCCTAGCATGAGCCATGCGCTACCAACAAAATGCTCCTGTATGAATTCTTCACCTGAACAGCAACCCAATACTGTTGAGTGACTGCAACCACCCCAGCTCCGACATGCCTCAACTACACCTACACCTTGCTGGTTCACAAATCCAGATTTTTCAAGAGCACTGCTCCATGAGCAAGTGACTGGGATATCAGGTTGGCAGGGTGAGGCTATTCCACCACGCGTCGAACAGTATAGCCAGCTTCATAAGGAAAAGGCAAAAGGCTTGTTTTGAACACTTGCCATACCAAAAAGATTCAGATGAATTCATGTTTTTTCATTTTGATGTCATGACCTTGAAATCTTGCTGTTGTTTCCGCCTTTTCCTATGGAAGAACATCCATGGTTTCCTTCTTTGCCATCTTGGAGTGACAAGTTTTGTTGAATTTGTTGAAGACCGAAGAGTCAGTCCTTACCTATGGGGCCAACACCGGTGAGTGGTGGGAAGGTCGAGTTTGTATCTATGGAAGCAACGTAGGAGAAAGACAAGCAACAACAATGTCGCTAGAAGAGGTAGAAACAACATTTTTTGTACGCTCTTTGGCAGATCTTAGCAGACACTTCTTCGCTGCTTCCCCCAAGCCCCAAGGACGTTATACATTCCCTGCGGCCAGTTTTTGAAATTCGCTGACAGCAGAGAGCACGGCTCATTGAGCTCAGTGACACTGCAACCAAGCGCACATTGCAAACCATTTTGCCTTCCGTTTCCAAGGACCTGCTCATTCAATGATTCTGGGCAGTTGTTGTACAGAAAAGATTGAGCAATGTGGAATCAGGGTTGAGCCACATCAAAAATCAGCCTATTCTGAGATGAATTGAACAGAATTGAACAATTTAGTGCAAAGCATGAATGGAAAAGACCACCTAATATGCACATGGCGGACAACCTTCTTGCCACCCGGATCATCCTGCAGGTCTTTGGAGACATTTGCATTACAACCATTACTTCAAACGATGGATCAGCCGCAGAAAAAAACACGCGAGACCGCAACTGTGAGCTGCACAATTTTGTTGCCAGTATGAGGCATCTTGGTGGGTGGGTGTCATATTCCTTGTCCTGTTTCATTTGTTTTGTTTTTGCCCCAAAAGCCACAGGCACAGATATGTCTTTCGAGAATTATCTCATCTCATCCATTTCCAAATTGAAATTTGCTTTCCTTTCCTTGCAATGTCCATTGAAAAAGGATTCTCCTTCAAATGCCGTCAACGCCACCGAATGCTACCGCCAGGGCCTCCTTTCCCTCTGTGAAACCATGCAGCGAGGAACGGAGAACTTCGGCTGGTTTAGGCATGTGGGTCGGTGGACAGGAGATATGTGACCATGGCAGCTGGGAAATGGTTGATGTTTTTTGTTGTAACAATGCACCAGGAAATTTAGACTACCATCATTGTGGATTTCAAAAGTTCTGGGCATAATTGATCAGTTCGCAAAGGTGTCAGAATCATTTTGTGAGAGTTGTTTTTTGTTGTTAGATGTAGTGAGTTACAACTTATTTAATACCTCTGAATGTTGCACACTTTGCATGATAAATGTATATACATGTACGTACAAAGGGGTGACTTGCTACACAAACATAGTGATCAGGGCACACTTGTTTCCCATGCTGGATTGTTTGGCTCCAATGATTGGCTCCACTACAAAACCACAAGAGACTTGAAACCAGGTGATAGATGTGATGATGTGGCACCATGAGGTGTTGGGCTGATACAGTATGAGATTATGTCACGTCATTCCATACCAAGCTTTATCATACCATATCATGAGGGATTCATACGAGAAACATACCAGAACAGAACATACTACTGTAGAATCAACTCCTAGAAGCATAGCATCTGTCAAATTATCCCCAAAATCATCCCAACAATCCCAAAATATTCCCCAAATAATCCCCATATCACAGTATCACTTGTCTTTCTGTATCCATTTTTGTACATCATTTTCGCCCAGGCGAGCCGGAGGTTGTGGTTCCATCTCCTATGGCTAGAGGTTCCCGAAGCCATAGCAAGCCGCGGCGACAAGTGGTGGCGCCAACCAGGGGTAGCTTGGGGGGGTTTCGAGGGTTGGGGTTGGAAGGGAAGCGTATGAAATGAAGATAAATCAAGTGTGAAATCAGTGAAATCATACATCATAGATGAACTTTTGATGAAGGTTGTAAAAATGATGAAATTTGTTTGGGGGTATTTTTTGTTGGATGATACTGAGTTTGAGAAAAAGATGCCGGTAGAACATACATGCAGTATTCGGTATAGAAACCACCGTGTTCTTCATCGTCATTTCCACCATTGTCATATCCACTGTGTGCTATCCAAGGATTGTTTCCTGTTACTACTGTTGATGGAAGAAAGCCTGCCACCCTTGATAAAGAAAACATCCCTATTTCTATATAGATTCATTCAAGTATCTCAACTGGTTTCCCCTCTTTTCTTCCATCAACATCCTTACCAGTTTTTTTTTTCACACCCCATTCCCCCCACCATGGCTAGGAATCCCCCTTAACAAAATTTAAAACAAAACGAACTCCGTAGGCAACTTGGCTACTATGGCCGCTTACGTGGCGGAGAAGGAGATCCACGTGTCATCCGTCACTGCGGCCTCCACGCGCTCCTCGACGGTGGCGACGGGCGGATGGAACGAGGTGAAATTGCCACCGTTGCCGCAGAAGACTCGTGAAGCCTTGGAAGCTGCAGCCATGCAACCCTTGTATGTGAAGGACTACCTCAGGGATGAAAGGGAAGCCTGAGGGGCTTAGACTTAAACATCATCCTTTTAAAAGCCTTGAACCGATGATGTTCTTTTCCAACCTTTTGTCTTTAGTCACATGACGCACACGTTTTAATGTTCACATTCATCGAGCAATCATCATGGTGTCACATCGAAAAGGAAGCCTTCAAACTCTTGGAGAAACCGAGCAGATGGGCTAAGCCTGTATCAAAGGTGCAGTTGTTTGGGCAAGCAGATTAGTTGATCTATTTTGGGAGGGACCGGGAGCTTTATGAAGATTTTGGGAGGTTTCAAAGGACAGCAAAAAGTTTGGCACGCCAATGGATTAAGCTTTCAATGTTTTAAGGATTGCAGATTTAGTAGAACACAGATTAGATTATACAGAATTTTCATTTTTGGCTGAGAATGGTAAAGTTGAATTGAACTGAGGTTTGGGAATATATTTTGAATGGATGTCACCCGAAATGCAGATTGTGAAACATTATAGTTGACAAAGGAATTTATGACAATGTAGTATACATTGCTTACCACGACGATAGATTTTTTGCAGGGAATTGAATGTGCAACGAATGCTCTCAGTAAGAAGTGCTGTACCCGACGTTCAGTTCAAGTTTGCACCCTCCATGCACAGCGGATGCCTTCTCAATGAGTCACATACATCTTAAAAATTTAAAGCAAAAGACACAACTCTTTGATCACTGCAAGCAACTATGCGAATTTGACTTATATTTCTCCTGGTGAATCATGGCTTGAGACATGACAGAACCCCCCCAAAAGTGAGCTTACATAGGGACTTCTCCTTGTTTCAGGGAAATCCAGCTTGTCAATTTCTTATTATTGTTTACCCAAAGCTTACGAACAATTTTATATATTTCATCTTCATCATCTTTTCCAAAGATTTTTTCATAGGTGTTACCCGGATCTTCTACACCCTCATTCATTTCTGACTGTATCAAGGCTTGTAAATAGGGGTTACTAACTATACTTACTAAATGGGATGATCCTCCAAGTTGAAGTTCCTTGGCCAGGAGCCTCCTCGAAAGGTCCAGGTGCCGTTGACAACACGTGAGCATCACATGATCCGATGACAAGACTTTTTTTCAGAATAGATTTATGGTGTGAGCATGCCCGGTGTGATGCGTAATGGCCAGTTCAGTAAAGGTTGTAGGGGATTCCATGTTTTATTTTTGTTGAAATGTCGATTTTTGTGACCGGAGGGACGAGGTTAGAGTACCAGCAGAAAAACAATATGGGGTGAGAAGAAGAATGGCCAACAATGACAAGAAAAGCCTGCGAAAGAAGAACTTCAAGACGAAGACAAAAAAGGAGCAATAGAAAGAGACAAAGGAAGAGGAGAATCATTATGATTACGCACAATGACAAAGTGTTAAAGCAACCCGTGAATAATAGTGCAAACAAAAACTTCTCCGCCATCATCCTCATCCTCATCCTCATCTTCATCCTCCGCCTTATCATTATCCTCCTCCTCCCCATCATTTTATTGATGACGATAACAATCTTGATGTTAACGAATCTAGGATCAATTGTCGAAGTTGAATCATTTTTTATCAACTTCCAGGCATTGCCAGCCATACGAAGTTCTTCAATGCCTTCATTGGTTGCCAGGCTTGTCCGGGGTCAGATGCGTGAAATGAGAATCACCGAGCTAAGGTTGTAGGTTGGTATTGGTATAGCAGTGGCATAATTACAATCCAGTACCTTTAACAACAGAAGATCTTAAACTACTTGTGATTTACATGACATGCTATTCACCAATTCTGGATTTCAAAGTTGAAAGAATGGTATGATTTGCCCGGAAGGAAGGATGGGCCAGTTGTTTAAAGCTTCAAACATGCGTGATTTCCAAGGCTATGTCATTCCTCAAAGTTGGGCACATTGACATCAATATGACTCATATGACAAGTATACATGTTTCAATTAGGTCGAAACAAGCAACTGCCTGGGTGAATGATATTCAGACATAGTTTTTGTTATGATTTTGTTAAGTGTGATAGATTTTTGTCATATTGCATGGCCGCAACTTGCAGCCATAAGTCTATAATGTCTGACTTCAAGATTGGCTTTCGAAACCTCGTTCACAGATTCACGGGTGCATGTTTTCAGGCCAGCTTCGGACCGTGGGAAGAGAGATACTTCCACCAAGGCAGTTTTGGGGAGGGTTTGGGAACTTTGAGAGAATCTGATCTTCACGAAAAGTCAAGCAGACTCAGATGATGCTATGCAGACATCTTCATATTTAAATCAATCATTTGATTGATATGAATTCCATGAGCACATCATTTCATGATACAGCTTCGTTTCCCTAAGGCCTTGGCACTTTCAAAGGTCTCTCGTTGTTTTTTTTTTTATCGGGAACCTACCCATGGTAGAAGTTCATAACCTGATGTACCCATGTAGAACCAACAGGCACCGCGGAGCGTTCTGGGTGTGCGACATTTGCGTAGCTCACGAAGTACGGGATCTTTATGCAACTTGGTTAAGGATGGTATGAAGGCGATGGTGAGCGAACATGATTACGGTAGTGGACATTTAGGGTCCTTTAGGTGTACTGTATATAGATTCAATCTGTAAAACCCATGTAGCGGTATATTGTTGCATTCACTTTATAAGTTTAGTAGGAAACTGGAAACCAAGAGAAGTTTTGATGACATTCGATTTGGGTCCGAAGTCCATCTCTGGGACCTGGTATGTACCCCTCTGGTATAATTAGATTGGCTACCATCATCAGGTATCCTTTTGTACACCTTTGAGTTGAAAAGTTCACCACCTGTCAAGGTAGATATCTGTCCAAGAAGTTCATCCTATGATTGATGGAAGAGATCCTCCACCACCTAACATGTATGAAACCCTGCAAAAAATGGGATTTTTTAACCATATCAACTGGTTAGCCGGATTTCTTCCATCAACAGTAGTACGTTTTTTGAGTTGAACTTCCCAATCCATCTTCAGTTGATATCCTTCACCAAGGTTAGCTCGGCGGCTCCCAAAAGTTTCCTTGGGTCACTTCGCCGAAGGAAAAAAATGATGACAATGATGACAATCGATGGCTGGTTAAAAGGGTAGGGCAATGAAGGGCCTACGGTCTACGTAAAAATACGAACAAAAAACAGACAATTTCCAGGCCATTTTTTTGCCAAGGGACTTGGCCATGGCAGTCTGCCATGGCCGGAAGCATTGCCACTTCTGAGCAATGAGCCTTTGTTGGATCGCATTCATGACAGATTTGGAAACTTTCCTGCATGAGTTTCACCAAGTTGTTCATAATAGCAAAGGCCTGCAAATCTAGCAGAAGCTTGGAACAAAATGTGAACGAGCAAAATTTGCATGAACTAGGTTCCGGTTGAAGTAACCCTACAGGTTTGTGCCGATTGATACATCAGACGGGTTTCAGTTTGCGTCAAGTCATTCAGAAACTCAGGTTGCTGACATCATTATGGTAGTAAACCATGTTGCATCATCAGTTCAGGTTCACTTTTCCGCTTTCTTTGCAGGGCTTTTGCAGCAACTCCTTCAAACGAAGGGGTCTTTCTAGCCAGAGGATAATATCAATATTGCTATGGCTGAAAAAAAAAGATGCACGCAAGGTGTGGTCGAGACACTGCAGCCTCGAAGTTTACAGTACAGCTTCAAACCCAGGAGCAGTCAATAACAATGATCATTTGATGATCCATTTGGGGTATCATTTGTGTATGTATTGGATATCGAACTCGAACCTTGAAGTCATATTCGAGCGATCCAGTCGTTCGTTTTGCGGGCAAACTGTATCTTCCAACACGTCTCTCTGGAGGAATCCAACCCTGTCATTTCTGGATCCAGTTCTCAGCCATCCGGAAAAATTCACGACTCACGTCTCGACTTCGGAGCCGGAAGTCACCAGGCGGCTTGGAATACTCGACTCGTGGGTGAAAAATTGGGTGATACCTTCAAAGTTAAATATGGGCAAAAAATAGAGATGAGTGGAGAAGAAGTGTGATAGCTTAAGATGATACCTTAAGATTAAGATGATAGTTTGGAAAAATAAGTTTGCATTCTCTTTTTATAGCAATTGCTGTTTTCATTTTTTTTTAAGCATCGGTTTATCCACAATGTGAAATTTCAGGACTGTACAGGTATACCCATGAGGTTGGTTTCGTTGATTTTGTTGGGCAGGTCATCGGTACCTTGGCAGACTCTGCCACAAAAACCACTCATGAAAGGGGCCTTAATGAGGAGGGACCATGCAACCATGCAGATTAGAGGTGGATAGCAGATGGCACCCTGTGATACTTCCGTCAGACGACTACGGGTCACAGTAATTGGAGATGAGATTCATGTCACACCCTTTTTGATGGAACCTCCAGGTAGCTGTTACGCGTTTGGCCAGGTGGCCTTTGTTAATGGGACAATCTAGGAAGTTAGGAGCTTTTGAAGGCCTGGAAGCTAAGCAGTGATAGAAATAGTTAAACACTGCTTATGAATCATATATACTTAGTATACTTATGCTGTATGGGACCACTTCAACCACTAGAACCCCCCTAATGCCCTATGCATCCTTTGCTCCAAAAATGGCTTTTTTTTATACATCTGCAATATCATCATCACTAACTTGCCTTCATCAGGTCCATGCCGAGCCCCCCACCCCGCGAGTCGTGTGGAAACCTGGGACTTTCAAACCAAACCAAAAAAAAGGGGACGATTCTTTTTCAATGAACGGTAAGAGGTAAAGAACCATTTGATTTTAAACTACTTACATTGGTTTCCTGCACATTTGGTGAGGTCCGTCAGTAATCCCACCGCCATCTCATACATGGTGTTCGCAACATGTTTTAGTGTGATTGAAGCCGTTGAAATGTGTTTGATTTCCAAAATGCATAGGACACCTGTAAGAAACATACAGTAGGAAGTGCTGTTTTTTTTTTTTTGAGGGGTTTGTGTTTAATTACACGTAACTGTGTAAGGCATGACCATGGTTGGAACACCATTGTTCAATCATTTGTCCAGGCAAGAATCAAAACAACCCTCACTGAGTATACAGATGGATGGGATTGAATTCTGCACCGGTTTTGAGGAATAGGTCCCGGTCCCAATTTGTTGTGAAAATCAAATTGTTTCCATAAAAGACATATCGCTAATTAGTGTTTCATGAACCAATCTTTTGGGGTATTGACCTACAATTTGCTTGTTCCAAATTGGATGTGTCACCCATACCATCCTTGTATACAGGTATATTTACCTAGATTTACCATAAAAGATTAACCATTCATGTAGGTAAATATACCGTTCGTCCCGTGGATGGTATGGGTAATGAGGTCATATAAACTATGTCATATTGTGGCTGATAACTTGGTAAAACTACCAAGCCAGGAATTTCCAAAACCAACAACCCACCTGAGGGATGAGTCACTCCAGACCTGGTTTGGTCATACACTCAGAGTTGAGTGGGGGTGATGGGAAGGGTTGGGTCACAAAACTTCAGGCTTGTAAATGAATCTAGGAAGTCCAGGGAAGTTCCTAAACAGGGAATTTCCTTTTTTTTTTCAAGGTTTTTTTTTTTTCGATCATTACTCAGATTGGTGAAATGTATAGAACTTTTTACTGAAGTCGAAATAAAGGAAGTGATATTTGCTAGGGGAAAACCGAAACCCAAAGCTTGAGGTTGTGCAGGTGAATGCTTTTTTTAGGGATGCGCAGATGTTTTTTTTTGCAAAAGTCTGGAAACAAAGGATGTCAATTGGTTAGTAGTTTGTAATATTTTTTAGTTGAAATTCCTCAACTAGTGACTAGTGGTAAATTGGTGCTTGGGATTAAGTAACAATCCCTTTCATAAGGGGATCCCAAAAATCCAGACCACCAACGCAAACCACAAATTTACCCCATTAGTTGAATTCCACAGCACAATCACAGACATCCTGGGATTTGTTCTTCATGTTTTCTTGAATCCTTGCCGTTCTTCCACGGGTTTGTTGATTTTTCATATTTCTCCAACCTTTCTACGAATGGGGGAGGGATACTACCCATTTTATCTTGAGATTTCACGGTGCTCAGGCACACGTCCAACGCACCACAAATCAGACAAGGCGGGAAGACCAAAGACCAAAACACTGAGATCCAGTGAGGCAATAGATGTCATGTCAATAGATCTGCTTCCCTCAATTCATGGTAAAACCTTCCAGGCAGATTCTTTTATCAATGACCGCATAGTAGAAAGAAAGGATGAAGAAGTCGCAATTGGGATTGACTTATTAGTTTTTTTCTAAAGGTGTAGTTCATTATCAGCTTTTTTTGTTGGTGCTCCTTTGAGAAATTTGTGCTCTTTGAGCTTCCAACATAGGGCTGTGGGATGCTGTGTGGTAGGAACTGACAAATTTGTGTCAACTTTTGGTGTCTCTTGACACCAAAATTGCCAGCTCTTTTTGGTGCTGTTGGTGGTTCAGAAATCCGGTTTCTTCACCAGTTGAGGTTGGTGGGTAGTTTTCCCTTAGCACCATCTAACCGGTGGTTGGCCTTGAGATTTCTGAACCATCAACAGGAGCACCTGTCAGATTTCTTTTTGTTTTACAAAAATCCATCCCCTTTCTTTTTAAGTCTGTGATGTAATTTTCGGTGTTGCTACTTGAAACCCTAACCCAACAACAAAAAACCTACTATATAAATATAAACAGTCACCAAATTACCAACCAACCGAAAAAAATGGAATATCACCTTCCTAACCATCCCTTTTCGGTGCCCTATGTTCGGCAAATATCGCTTCACCAGAGGATCCATTGGAGAGCTACTTGAAGGCATGTAGCGGCACCAAGGTGCGAAGGGAAAACCTGGAGAGTTGGAGAATGGAAGATGCCTGGAATCCATTTTTTGGGGTCATGGGAAACTACCAGTTGCAGGGAACCTAAGGTATCCCCTTACACCAGTTGGCACTTTTTGAGTCGATGATTGATATTTTTCCCCTCTCCCCAGGTGGGAAAGGGCGACATGTTACCCTCCAGGTAACTAATCCCAGCTTGGGAAAAAGAACATCATCTCCAAAAGGTGACTTCTGATGGGATATGTTAGTTCCCAGGAGAGTTTGTAGTTGTTTTTTTTTCCGGATGGTATTCATCTATTCATTTGGGCCGAGTGCTAGGTGCTATTGGCTATTGTGTCCTTGCTTGGAAAGTTTCCAACATTCATCCACCTCTTCGCTTGTCCAGGCGATCAAACGTATCCTGGTGGCGAGTAATGGCATGGCAGCAGCGAAGGTGATGATGTCTATGAGACAGTGGGCTCATATGGAGGTGGCGGCGGCCCTGAAAGTCGAGGAAAATCTGCGGCAACCCCAAACGTTTCTCCCCCCCCCACAACTGGGTCCTAGCCAAGATCATCATCATGAATCCCAACATCCACAAAAAAAAACAGTTCTGCGAAGTGAGGGTGAAGGCCTGTGACAAAAAATATGAGTTGTGGGTTTGAAGATGACTGGGGATAGGAGATGGAGTCAGATCTTAAACGGAACAAACGGGTTTCGCAGCATCGACAATACATTAAAGTTAGGGAGATGAAAGTGCTGATTTAGAAGTTAGTTGTTATGTAACATGATTTGCGTGGTGTTTGATGGAACCCGGAAAAAACCTTTCCTGCTTACCTGATACCGGAAGTGTTTTGTTAGATACTTGTTTTTTAGCTCATGTATTTAATGGATCATAAAAGCACATGCACAGCACCTCCATTAGAGCGGACATGTGTGGAGTCCACTGTAAAAGGTTGAGTACATGCAGTATCAGTGATGTTAGCCAGATATGGGAACGGAGAATCCTTTTAATCCAAACTGTAACTTTTTTGTTTGAAATATCTTCGCATCGAAAAGTGGTTTTACAATGTCTTGCAGCTTCTGAACTCATCCAAGGATTATTTCAATTTTGTTGCCATGAAGCTAGCTATACACCTTGGATATTAGATGATCTTTCATCATACCCCCCAGTAATATCCAGCCAAAATCAACAGATACTCCCCCCAAAATTTAACATGGATACCCAAATAACATGATGCTTTGGAAGCAGGGAGGGAGGACTCTTTTTTCAAATATGGGCCCATTTTTTTGGGTATCCGGTATCCAGCCGTTTTTCATTTCAAGGGGTGTACTGTACTCCCTAACGAAAAATCCCTGGAAGTTGGTGGTTGAAACTCAAGGCCAATCTGGGTTCCTGTGGCATCTTGGAGTTCGTGGCGATGGCCACCAAGGAGGATTTGGATGTCTGGGGACCCTACCATGGGGGCCCATGGGTAAATGGGTTGGGTGATGGGTTTTTTTCCATCCTAAAAAAAAAAATCAAAACTGACTGAAACCACCATGTCACCATGAAATTTTACATGGTCAAATTTGGTTTGTCAAATTTGAATAATACCAACAAAGTCCATGAAAAGCGGAGCTTTTTGAGCCATTGAAGATGAACCAGGCATTCATTCTGAACCCCTGAAATTGTTTGTTTTTTGAGCATGCTAAGCGTTTTTGGAAGCTTTGTGGCCAGGGATCATGGATGGGGATTACTGTTGACGGACATATTTTTGTTTGCACCAATTATGATAGGTCGACGTTTTTTTGCATCTCCCATGTGTTGGATGATTTCTACCATCAGTGCATGCATAATTTGCGTCCAAACTTTGAAACACAATTAATTTAGGGTACTCCCCTGAAAACTAGTGCATATCGCCTGAAAATCTTAAATGAATTTGAAGATGTCTTCCCTACTGAAAACTGATCCCCCCATTTTGAGTGGGGACCTTCGGTAGTTTTAGATCGTGTATCCCCCTCAGGCCAATGCAGAGTTCATCCGCTTAGCGGATCAACATGTGGAAGTCCCAGGTGGTAAAAATGTGCTGCCTGGCGAAGTTTGAGAGGGGTCAACGGGTAGATTTTCCAGAAGTTTCAGTTGGGGAATACACTCCGGTAATCTAACATAGCAATGGAAAATGGACCCTTTGAAGATGTATCTCCTAGTAAAAATTGGTGGTTTTCCAGTGCTATGTTAGTCTACCAGAGGGTACATCTTCCAACCATTGATTTTCAGGGGACATTGTTAGTTTTCAGTTTGAGAGGTTAAAGTAAACCAAACAGATGAAGAAGATGAAGAGTTAGACACCCCCTGCAACACAAATTTCCGAAGGTTGTGGGGTGTTGGGTGTTGGGTGTTGGGATTTTTGTGTTACACCATCCTGGTGTTGGTGTTCACCATCCAACCATCTGGTTATTTATTTTTTTGGTGCTGGGATGGGTGTTGATAATTGGCACACCTTGGGAATAGGCAAAATCCATTACTCACATGGTCCATGCCTCTAGGACACTGACTTTCCCAAAGTTGTTTGACAGTTTCATCCCTGAAAGACTTGGAATCCCCGTAAGATATAATACAAAGAGAGTTTGAGCAGTTTGTTTCATTTTCCCCTTCCGAGTTTCCGGGCCGTTTCAGATTGGCAATTCCAAGATTCTTTGCTAGGAGGTATCTGGATCATTTCAATTTCGGAACCTGCGTGAACTTTCTGATCGTACCCAACTTCCCCCCCAAATTAGCTGAATAATGCTGAGTCGAGTGCAGTTGGAAAAAGTTGTAGGAAACATCTCTAACCAACAAATATGTTTTTAAACGTAACATCACACTATTTTTTTTTTCGCCACCTAAATCTGCGCGTTTTGTTTTTGGGTGTTCCGAAGCCATCTTGTTTATTCCGTCCCACCGATGCGGCGGTGGAGCAGAATCCTCGGCCAAGTAGAAATGGATTACCACAGACTTGCTGTGGAGCAGCAGCCATCCACGTCATCATTGGTAACTTGGATTTAGTGGGCTATGTAGATACACCATTTATATATCCCTTTTGGTGTGACAAACAAATACATGAAACTCTATTCCAAAACGTTGAAATAACATGTATGTAATCCCAAATCTTAAAAAAATCTCATTTCAACTCAAATGCAACAAACATATACAGTATCTTATTACTCTATTAATATATGTGTATCTAATAGGATGTTCAGTTGGTGGTTGTTTGGGGCAGAAGTGAGCTGTGGACATTGGACATAGGTTTTCTTGATGAAGCAGGCAACACATCAACGTTTGAACCATGGGAGCATTGAGCCCAAATTTGGGTGATGTACTCCCCTGAAAACTAACGGCCGTCCCCTGAAAATCAATGGATCATTAATGAATTTGAAGATGTATTCCCTACTGAAATAGTCGTTTTTTAGGGGATATGTTAGTTTTCGGGGGTGTAGTTTCTTTTGGAGATTACAGTACCCAACCATAACTCTGGGCAAATTATAACGACCACACCGCCGAGGTCACCCCAAATGGTGGTTTAGTAACGAAATTCTCCACCAAAAGGCCTTAATTCAGGCTTTGCGATGATTATTATAGCAATTCTGGCCAGAAGGAAAAACAAATATATATTTATACGGCTTATACATATATATATATATATATATAAATATATACAGACTATATCTAGATTACTGCATTGCATTGGTGAACCGTTTAGGAAACATTAAATACAAACAAATCACACAGGCCTTCCAAGGCCTTCCATGGAACATGCATGGATGATCTGATCAGCTTCCATGTAGCTGGGATCAAACTTAGGTATCATTCATGATGGCAGATCGGACACTCGGTGGCGACAAGACTCAAAAGCTGAAGATCTCACGAAATGGCTAGATTTCTTTGGGGAGATGTTTTTGAGTTGATTGAAATCTAAATATATGCAATGTTTTTTTAAGGAATTGTGGGTGTATATATACACATATATATATATATGTATTGTGCACTGCAAATTTGACTGCAATATCAGATTCCCGCGGCTACTACAGTTTTCTTTGCATGCTTCTCTTCATTTATTGTCCCTTGGCTTTCGCTCACATTATTCGATCGACTTGATGGTGTGTTTTTGCTACCCGAATGAAATATATCCTTTGGGTAGCTTTTTCCATTCCCATAGATGCTCAATGTATGGTATATTTACCTACATTTACCATGTCTTACCATTAAAAACAATCAAATGTAGGAAAATATCCCATACATTGAGCATCTGGGATTGGTAAAACCTTCACGTTTTTGGAAAGATATTTTTGGAACACTATCATTTGTTGGTACCTTTTTGTTTCTCAAGGTTCCACTCTATACAGTAATTGTTTGTCAGTATTCACTTTTACGTATGGCACAAATATATTTATTTATATACATATATTTACTATCAATTACTCTACACACTTATATTTAACATACAATGCGTAGATATATGATATATGCACATTTATGGGGTCATCATTGTTACATCATTGTCGCAGCCTTCGTTTTATGTACATCCCCCTAGAAGCTCCAACGGGGCCAATGGTCAGCAACCTTAACTTCGCTCAGGAGCAAACTTCGAAAAACTCATGGCTACGTGGACGATGCGACTCTATGTCGTATCTTGGTGGAGGATCCAGGATGAACAAAAAACACCACCTTCCGACCGCAGGTAGATTCGTATATATATAGATCCTACCAAAAAAAATTGGCATTTCCAGTGAAATTTTTGGATTGTGACTGAAAACGTTGGCATTTTGCATAATTAAATGTTCTATTGATACCCTTTGCCCTGTTGATACCCTTTTTTAGGGCATTTCCAAGGTATCAAGTCAAGATTTTTGCCTTTCAACTGATGCGAAGCTGCGAAAGACTTTGAGGATTTGAATCCCTTATGAACTTGACGGAATCTTCAAATGAAAATTGTAGAAATCCAAAGAATTGTTACATACTCGTACCAGGTTCAAAAAACTAACAATTAGTCATAATGTTTGTGTAAAAATGGTAGAAATTAGAAATGATAATAATAACACTAGATGACAACGATAAGTATTCATATAGTTTGCCCATGTCCATGGATTCCGCTCGGCTTGTCCATTTTCGAACTTGTCCATGGAAAAAACATGGGGGACCGACCTTATAATACTGGCGAGCTTGTGGATATACTCGTAGGTTGTTTTTGCTGCACCTCAGATACACATGCTTTTGAGTGCCTGATTCGCTGACTCCTTCCATTCTCCAAGCCCCATGCTGTCTAAAAATGAATACTGAGGTCGTGGTTATGCAAAGCTTCCGGTGCATGAATTTCTTTTAGCTGTGGATGACAGCCCACAGAAATTCGAACTGTTGATAGGCATTGCAAGACGAGAAGCGACGTTTCAACCAATGAGAGACTTTGACTGCAAGCAAGTATCACAAAGCTCCACCAACAGACTTAGGTAAGTCCCAGGGCTATCCAGTCTCTCTCCTACATGATATATTTTTTTCTCTCCTTACCCGAGGGGGAGCTCAGATTATCTTTTCAAATGGTTTTCTTGCTTTTTTCAAGTCGTGACAATGCAAAACAGCAAATCATGTGTTTTTTGTTCATTTTGTTCAGGGTTTTTCAGAGCAGAGCTACGTTATCCTGTTTTATGATGCTCTATAGTTATCTCTGGTTTGAAGCCGTGTTCGCGCTTGCTGCAGATCTTGATATTTATATTTACTATTGCTATTACTTGTCCTAAGAAGTTTGTTTCAAGGTTTCACAAGACTGGCACATTGATTTTGGGGTACTGGTCCTTTTTTTTAAGGTGATGTGATTTGGCCTCATTTGGTTTCCAGCTGAGTTCGCCCCCTGAAAATGGGCCCATCATCACGCCCCAAAAAGGAAGGTAGACCTTCCAGTCCCATCCATTTTCAGGTGCGAACTTGCTGTTCGTTTCAGGGAGGGTTATATTTATGACATTTCTAGGATGACATTTTTAAGGATCAGGACTCCCAACTACTATAGACCTTAACATGAATTTTTGCCACGAAAAACCAAAACAGCCGTTGCCACCGTTCATTTGACCCTCAACTTGAAAGCCTTAAAACCAGCAATCTCCGGTTCACCTGTAAATAATGGTAGGGATTCCATTGGGTCCCATTCCTATGTTTTCCAGGCTGTTGTAAACCTACAAAAAATACACCCAAAAGAGATCGGAAATTTCATGTTCGACTCATGAGGAGCCGACCGTGAAGGGGCTCGAGGTCGAGCTAGCAGTGACCCCACAGGCATCAAGACATCGGTTCCATCATGCCCGAAGGCGGGGCGGGGAAAGCTTCCCGACTTGGGCGATTTCGGTTCGATGATTACGGAAGAATACTTTACACATCTTTACACTAAACTAACATAGCTGGCTGGAAAATGGACCCGGATTGAAGATGTATTTCCTTGGAAAATGGGGGGGGTATTCCATTGCTATGTTAGTTTATCAGACATTAAAGGGTTTATCGGATTTTGTTTTTTGAATGTCTATATTTATTTTTAGCGGAAAACAAAAAAATGGAAATTTGGGAAGATCATATTTCATGTTGTTCATTTTGGGAGGTGATAATATTTGGGAAAGGAGTCTGGGACCACAAAAAGGGGTACGTTTTAGGGCTGTAAAAGGAACTTATAGTTTGTCGAAATCATATACTATAACGAAGTCAGTGAGTTCCCATTTTCCAAGACAAGCGTAATTTGCCTAGTTTCATATCCATTTTGGAAGTGTTTTTTTCTGACCCATCCACACCTCTAGGGTCTTCGTGGTCGTCGTTTCCTTACCATGCAAAGTGTGTTTTCCTATGACGGTTTTGCCCTTTTCGTTTGAGAGCTTGTTTGCAAGGGAGTCGATGCATTAAATATCTGCTACAGTCTACATACCTAGACATTGACAAAGATGGAGTGTTCCCAAAGGATCCAGACTCGAGCCGCTTTTTGACTTCGAAAAAAAAGGATACCCATTATATTGAATGATTCTATGCCTCTGAGAGTCCATCCACAAGTCATTATCTCAAAAAAGACTTACAGATATTAGATACTGTCGATGGACAAAATCCTGCACCACCAAGGATGATGAGTTTATCCCATTATTTATAGGGTTTTAACCATCCCAGGTGGTTGTTTGGGATTTCGTCCACCAACAGTAGCTATCAGATTTCTTTCATTTGATGATAGCCAGTCGGTCACTCTGAAAGGTGGTGGTTTAGTCGTAAGGGAATCCGGACCCCAAAATGGCCGAAACATTCAGACCTAAGGATTTGTAATTAAATTTCCCAGATACCCTAGGGATCCTGGCTCACCTTCTGAGAATGATAATGGAACCCAAATACTGTGCTGAGGAGGTGATTTGACACCCCAATCATCAACTGAGAATATGACGATTGATGCCTGGAGATGGAAAACTTGCGCCCTTTTCTTGGATGGTCCGTTTTTGGTGCACATACCCTGCAGCAGGTGAGTCTTCTGCATGAGTTCAAAGGAGATTTTATCGATGAAGAATGGGTGTCTTTGCCGCAACAGTTTTGGAGGATACGTTGTAACAGATCATTCGGCAAACTACCATGAGCCCCCATTTTTCCATGAAAGATAAAGGTTTTGGCCACCTAAAGACCAGGTTATTTACCATTAAAACAACCTTTAAACATGTATACTGTATATAGGTTTTGAGGGCCCATGGTAGGTACTGTACCTAAAAAACCTCCGTTTCCAACAATCATGGCCCTTGTTGCCATTGTTGGAGGTCGAGTGGCCAGATTTTCCCTTTGGATTTTGAGCAAATTGATGAATTTTTGTGCCAGCATTGAGGAAGACATATGTATATCATTGTATATCGAGGGTAGATATAGCTCAAAAGCAGGGAGATTCTTCCAAATGTGGTGCTCTCCTACTGCAAAGTCGAATGAATTTCATCTAAAAATTTAGCATATTAGTATCATATTAGCATATATTGCATGTTTTTTTTTTGTTTTTTGTTACCCGGAGTTTTTGGTGTCTTGGTAACGGTGCCCCGTGCCCCCCGAAAACTTCCAATGCACGAGGCACCTTCAAAGCTTCCGAAAGGCCGCAATCGCATCGTCTCCCTGTGACAACGACGCGTGGAGCGCGTCGTTGAATCATCGGGGGGAGCGAGAAATGTGAGAAAAGTCTCCTGACTAAAAAGACCCGGGGAGGAAGAAGTTTTCATTCCAAGGTTGCTTGTTTTATGTAGATGCAAGTTTATTAAATGAAGCTAAAATGCAAGCTATTATATATATCAGTAAGGGGTTGGTCTATAGGATTCCCTTTGCTATTTCCGGGAAATCTGGGTTGGTGAAATGTTTGAATTCATTTTTCCAGATTTGGGTGTGTTCAGGTTGTATCTATCTATTACATATGTTTACCGTTTGCATTAAACGCATGGGAATGTCTCAACATTAAGTGTCTTCAGAGCCAATGTTTTCCTAGTACACCCCAAAGCGCATGATGCGTGTGGCCGAATTGCCCTAAAACTGCTATTTCAAGATTTTCTAGGTGGTGGTTTCACTTTTTTTAATTTTCACTCCTATGTGGGGCAGATTTCCAATTCGACTAATGTTTTTCAAACGGGTTGAAACCACCAACTAACTCATCTTATTAAAGTCCTTGTGAACCAAGCCGACCCAAGATGATTAAAAGGGAATGATGCCTCAACGGTTGGGGGAACCACATTGTGACACTTCAACTGGAGTGATACTTTTAAAGGTTCCCAGATTTAGATCAACCTAAATAACAGATGTTTGCCAGACCATATGGAAAAAAGACTTGAACACCATGTTTTCTTGGTCAGATCGTTGGAGATGTACCCGCCAGGGAACTGATATATTCCCTTTAAGGGCTGGGATGAGATGTTCCTTTTCCATGGGTGGGATATATTAGTTCCCAGGAGGGTACCGAAAGTATACACCCCCGAAAACTAACATGGATGCCCAAAATTATGTATATAAATTATGTTTTGGAAAAGCTTTAAACATGGCAATTCTTGGTATCAATTCATTAGAGTTCTGGAGTGTATCAGTTGCAATTTTACATGAAATTCACGGACGATGACTTGACTTCTTTCCTCGCACCCATGGTTCCAAGGTCACCTGAAAGAACTAAATGTTCAGCCTAACTCCAGCCACGGACCAAGAGTCCAGCGGTCCGCAGAGTCAAATCACTGAACGAAAAAACACCCCGGAAGATGATCATGAAACCCCAAGGTCATGAAGGTTCGGGGTCAGATGATATCCCGTTTCAAACAGGTGATTTTCAGGTTCCATGTTAATTTTCCAGGGTGTACTACTTATTTGACAGGAAAGACATGATGATGTTCAGTTATGAGTCATATCACAAAATTCAGCAACTGAACATGTTGACCTCTTCCAACTTTTACCGAAAAAAATCACCACATAATTTGTGAAAGATCTGGACTCCTCTTCCGTCTCACATCCGTGTCTTGGGTACCGCAGAAATTTTAGAGTTTATTCACGTTGCTTGGAGGTGAAGTTGATTTTCCAGATACCACTGGTGTTAAAGATGCAAGCTAGAACCATTGGACAAAATACGTGGAACAACACCTGACAATTGAGCGGGTTTTAAGCTGTATGTCCTGGATTAAACATCATGATGGTAATCAACCTTTCTTTTTGGTGATGTTTCGGAGAGATTCATTGCAAACCCCAAGGTGATATTCAGACACCCTAAATTGGTTCTGATTCTGCGAAATCGTTACAGTTTTACTGACCAGAATCATGATCAATACTTTGCCGAGCTTCAGAACGTAACATGTTTTTCGGCATTTTTTTTGGCATGCCAGAATCCTCCAGCCTCGTCCTGTGAAACAGCAGATTTTTCTGTCTGCCAACCTGTTTTTCTGGGGATGAAAAATTGTCACAAACATCTGTGATGAATGGCATCTAGAATGTTTCAAAGTCCGGTCATGTCTTGTTGCAAGTTTTCCAATATGCCAGCACTGTAGGTGGTTTCTTCAAGATTTTTCACCAAGAAATCCCGCTGTTTTAGGCGGGCAATCTTCCCAGCATTCAAGCTATCATCAGGTTGATGGAAATGTCACAAATTTTCCAGATCACTTGACGGAAAGATGAAGAAAAGGTTGTTTCAGCGTTAGATAAGTAAAGTAATGTATAGCATGGTACTGTAGAGTTTCCCATTTAGGGCATTTGATGTTGTGGGATGACACACACACACACACGCAATAATATACAAGATATAATAACTCACATACCCTCTCACCAAAGTCTTAGGCATGTCTTAGCCGCGGGGGCATCAGCTTCTTTTAAATCAAAGTGAAGGTCAACCATTTTGGAAGTTGTTCAGTGAAAACAAGTTTGGTACAGGCAACTGATTGTGACACGAAGATCACTTTCCATTCTTGGTTTGCTAAGATTTGAAGAAATGAATATACATTTAGTTTCAAGATAGGCAAACTGTTCAACGCAAAACGGCAGTTTTGTCGACCTTCCGCAGTCATCCATCAGTCTTTAGTCACAATGCGTAGTCAGGTTGGTTGCAGTTAGGTCTAGGGATTTTACAGCTTTCTTTGTGTAACATCTTCTAGTTGGTGGTTTCAGATATTTCTTATGTTCACCCCTGCTTGGGGAAACTTCGCATTTTTTTTTTCAAATGGATGGTTCAACCACCAACTAGTCTTTGATGTTGTGTGAATGTTGAATGAATCAGTTGAAGTCAATTGAATCAATTTAAGATGCCGCTCATTCAGCCGGGTATTTTTCAAAAATCTTCCATGTCGAAGAGAAGGCTGGACATGGAAAGAGGTGTCTGAGGGACATAAGATGGTTAGCAAACCAAAAAATATAACGAGCTAGCCATTGCTCTCAGTATCCCAACTTCAAAGGGACCACTTGTGATGCATAAAAAACCAATGAATCAAACAAGATGAGTTTTGGGGCCTCTATAGATGGCCGAAAATAAGTGGATAACTGGGGTTATTTCAGATTATTTCACCCCGAAAGTGTCGAGTTGTAACCTTGAATGATTCTTTACATTTACCAGCCATCTTTTCAGATTGTAAGTGTGATCAGTATGTCGGCCTATCAAGAATCTAGTCTACATTGGGTGTGGCCCCCTCCCAGTGACCACTATGATCATTACATTTTTAGTAGGAAATCCCTACAAGCCTTCATTTGCCGCTGTTACAGTGCTGGGTGGGTCCCCGTATGTAAGCTGTTTTGATGTAAAAAAACCTCAACATACAAACTGATCTATATAGTTTAACCTATAGATCACAACTCTTGAAGACACCATGATCCACAAAAAAACGCCCTGTCCACACCTGATCCGCCCTGGATTATCATCAAATTTTCGCGAATCAGTTCGTTGGAGGTATTGGATCCAGCCACTGGTTTTCAACCGTGTTTTTTGACGCATCCGAGTGGAGAAACCACCACCAAAGATGGATATAATGCATACATTGATTTTTTGGTGTGACAAATACAAATATGGAAAGTATGAGTTATCCGGTTTTCGGATTTTAAGATACAAATTGCATCAGGTCGGTGGGAAAAAAAAAACATCATGAGTTATTTTGTGTTTTTCGAATGGCTGTTGTTCATGAAGGGCCTTCCATCGAGCTGATACGCGCTGATGAGGGGTGCCGATGATCACCCCTTAGTTTTTGAACCTAGCTGCCCGGACTTGAACAGCTGGATGGGTCTGATTTTTTGAAAGGTTGAACAAAGGTGATGGTAAGGTTAGAACGGAAAATGAGAGCTAAGATGTGTATGTGATGTGAATGATTTGTTTTCACATCTTGGCGTCCTTGATGTTCCAGGAAATATGATTCTTGAATTCAGGATAGATCTCAACGTGTGTGTTTTTGGCATTCTAAGGTTCTCTTCAGTCTCTCTTGTTTAGTTTGATTAATGAAAACGACCTGTACAGGGATCAGATCGACCATAATAATGTTTGTTTTCCACCCAGAGAAAAAGGGATAGGATAGGGTTTTTTGTCACTCTTTCTCCGAGCTTATCTGTTTTTTCTGACTTCAAACAGAGGTTTCTCGGTGGTGGTTTCAAATATTTGTCATTTTCACCCTGATCCTTTCAGAAATGATCCAACTTGACTACGCGAAACGGTAAACTAACATAGGCTGAAAAATGGACCCGGATGGAGTCGATGTATTTCCTAACCATTGGGGATATTCCGGCGCTATGTTACCAGTAGTTTACCAGAGATTTCATATT
Source organism: Breviolum minutum Mf 1.05b.01 (assembly GCA_000507305.1). Classification (NCBI taxonomy): domain Eukaryota; class Dinophyceae; order Suessiales; family Symbiodiniaceae; genus Breviolum; species Breviolum minutum. The sequence goes on from DF240435.1 coordinate 119,306, forward strand.
TTTCAAATTGGGTTGGTTCAACCACCAACTAGGTCCACTAGTTTCAGAAAAAGGCCTTCCTAAACCACTGTGCTTCCTGACCTTCAAAGTCTGGCTGCGGTCGCTGATGTTTTCGGATACGTCAGCGTTGTCACATCACAAATACACAAACGTGGTCACGTCTTGAGCATACACGTTCACGTGGGAGGTTTGCCGTGCTTCGGTTGGGCTCCCAACGAACCGTAGGGTTTTAGCCGCTGATGAACTCAACATGACCAAATCCAAGAAAAAATCCCAAGTTGTGGTAGGAATTTTTCACCTGAAAAACGGGTGGAGGAGGTTGTTTGTAGTAATCTCCATGATTTACAACGTGGAAAATTCTAGGCTACTTCGAAGTTTTCAGAAATCCGGCAACAACTCACCAGTTGAGGTTGGGATCCGTTTCTCCCCATTATTTCAACAAGGTTTTTAGCACCATCCCACCGGTGGTTGGGAATGGGATTTCTGAACCATCAACAGTTGGACAAATAACCCTGCACGGATTGATTTTATTTGGGGGAACACCGAATGCATGCTCCCGCCTGCAGCTTAACATAATTCGGCCGTTTCATGCCGTTTCTGCAGCATCCCAAAGAACAGCTTTGAAGCTTAATTAAATGGTCAAATGGTCCATACCGGGGGCGTTTTTTGTCATTGACAAAAGACACTGTTACATATTACATATATTTATGATGTTGATTTACAAAAACTGGGTGGATCTTAGCATGTGTGCGTTTCTGTCCCCACCTATTTAAGGTAAGATCCACCCAGTTAGTAGTTGAAAAAGTGTTATGGTCATCAGTCAGAATTAATTGTTTCCTTTCATTTTGATTCCACACACTTTTAACATTTGTTCCCTTTGTCTATTTTTAAGAGGATTCCATAAATTGACAATGATGAC